>JANCMC010001028.1:735393-803718 GCA_024363005.1 Charaxes varanes
GTATGTTAATACAAGAGTTTTTTTTAAGTATGTTAATACAAGAGGTTTTTTAAGTATGTTAATACAAGAGTTTTTTTTAAGTATGTTAATACAAGAGGTTTTTTAAGTATGTTAATACAAGAGTTTTTTTAAGTATGTTAATACAAGAGTTTTTTTTAAGTATGTTAATACAAGAGTTTTTTTAAGTATGTTAATACAAGAGGTTTTTTTAAGTATGTTAATACAAGAGTTTTTTAAGTATGTTCATACAAGAGTTTTTTTAAGTATGTTAATACAAGAGTTTTTTTAAGTATGTTAATACAAGAGTTTTTTTAAGTATGCTCATACAAGAGTTTTTTTAAGTATGTTCATACAAGAGTTTTTTTAAGTATGTTAATACAAGAGTTTTTTCTAAGTAGGTTAATACAATTATTGCAGTAAATGCGTGTTTATATAAGTATATAAACTGCAATAATTTTATTTTGCCATCACAAACGGACACTTCAGTTTTATTTAGTTGTGTGAATAATATAATGTATTTTTGAAAGATGTAACAGAAAAACAAACGAATTATTCATTATAATTACGTTAGTTGGCAATAACGTTAGACGGTAATTGTTGGATTTAAGAATCTACGAGTACCACTAAAAAAATATAAGAAGCACTTACGTTCTATTTCACGCTTACCTGAATCTCACATAAAAGAAAAAATAAAGAGTACATAATGCCGGAGCCAGACATAGCTTCATTTGAATGATCATTTGAATGATCATGTAGTGTGGCCGGGGACTTTGTTTAGCTGTGCAAAGTTTATAAATAATATATACAGGACTATATGACACACGGACGTCTGTTCCTGAGGTAGACAATTTAATGCCTGTGTTATAGGTAACAGCCGCCTGTTATACCGGGTATAATGGTCTTCCGCTGAAATGGTTCTCATCGTATCTAAATCAACGAAGCTTTTTTGTGGTAGTTAATGGAAGCGGGCTAAGAATTGTCTATGACAAGTGCGTTCAGGACAGATAATAAAATTATAAATTTGAAACCCAACAAATCGCACGCTGTGTCTTAAAGTGACCTTATGCCAGAGCCAAACATAGCTTTATTTGAATGATCATGTAATATGGCAGGGGACTTAGCTACCCAAAGTTTTGTAGTACTTTGTAGTCTTCAAGGACAAAAAAAGTACAAACACTTTGAGCAATGTATATATAGCAATCTGGCTCCATGGTTGCTGTGTTTTTACTAATCACTTTACGAATAATCTTTGTAGAGTCCATCTCCAGATGATGCTTCGGTGTCGAAGCGAAACGTGCTTTGAGGCACATCGGAAAGAAAGTGTAGCTTTCGGTTTGCAGCATTACACCGATTTTCTCTCGTATTCATTCGCGGATTAAATCAAAGTAGTTTAGTTTTTAATGCATGTCATGGATTTCCGCAAAGTGACGCCTGATTTTATCAGTTATTTAAGGTGATTATTGGCAAATCGCAAAAAACGTTTGGTCATTTACGATATATAATATAATTAGAAAAAAGCGACATTAAAGTGACCAATATTATGTATTTTCATAATAGTTAATGAAGTGATTAATGATATTTAAATGTTATTTTATTATTTGTTTGTCTTTTTAAGGCAAGCTTTTAATTTAAGCTTAGTAGGAGGGGAAAAAGGGAATATTAGACATATCTAAAAACTATTCCTAATATTCTTTAAAAAAAAATAGTAAATCCAAATATTATTTTATATATATAAACTGGTCACATATACTTGTATAATAATTATTTATACATAACTTGTCAAATTATATACAACTTGTCTAAAATTGCATGTGTATGCAATTTTAGACAAGTTGTATATAATTTGACTTTTAATTAGCACAACACACATTGAAAACTTCGAAAACACAGGCTCATATTATCACGTATATTATTAACATATTAACTAAGTATTGCAGGAAAGAAATGGATTCAAATGGGTCAGGAAAGGAAGGTATGGTTGGAGAAGGGGGAGGCCTTTTCCCAGCAGTGGGACAGTATAGGCTACTAAAAAAAATAGCTAAGTCCTAGTAATTCTTTTGTTAGTTCAATAGGTAAAGGCTACACTTGATTCAATTGATTATAAACTTCAAGAATTATCAAAATTAATGAAATCACTGAAAAACCTATAACCTTAAAATTGATGCAAAGTAATTTTTTAATAACCTACATGCCATTGATCTCCACAAAAAAATCTCTGAATCTATCAATAAATTGTATTTTTTGTTTCATAAATATGAAACAAAAAAAAAATATAAATGGTCTATTAAAGTATTATTACACATCGAGACATATATTCGCGGAAGCGCTAATGAATTTTCAAAAAAAAAATCCCAAAAGAGAAAATAGTATTGAAACAAGTGGAGAATGGTGGGGAAAGTGGTACGTGAACACCTGAAACTATAAGTAAGAGGCAGTGTCGTGGGGAGGCGCAAAACCGCATCTTGTGCGCGAGCAGGGCTGTCAAAACGAGCTGTCATTAAAGAAGCAAGGCGCGAGCCGGCGCACCGCATTTGCATAAAACTTCTGTGATTGTGTGTGCTTGTTTATATGAAAAGTGCATCGTGTTTTTAATAAGGTAAGGAGCGGCTTTTGTATTAATATTATTTCTTAATATTAGAATGGTCAGCAAACCTCGAAATTACTTTTTGGCAACATCAATAATAGTTTAATTTTAATTCTAACTTATATCTTCATAAAATAATTTTATGATAAAAAAAATGCGAAAAGTATTAGAATCATTAAATCATTATTTTAAAAAAAATTAAAATATTGAACCAAAGTTTAATCTAAATAAAGTATAAATAGTTAAAATTTAATGATTCAATATATTTGCGTAAAAAACGATGAAAATTAATTTAATATATTTTTTAGAAAATCAACTATGTAGGTACATTAAAGTTTTTACGTATGTAATGATTATAACATGAAACGATAATCTTTATACATGTCACGTTGTTTGTCCGCGATGGACTCCCAAACTATTAAACCGATTTTAATCAAATTTACACACCATATGTAGTTAAATCCGACTTGGAAGATAGGATAGCTTACATCACAATTTATCGTCGCAAATAGAAATGAGTCGCTGAAATGTATGTACGTGAATAACTTCCGAACGACTGCACCAAATTGAATAATTTCTTTATTGTTGTGTTCGTTATTGTTAGGACAAGGTTTTTATAATAACAAAAGGAATGGCAAAGCGAAAAGGAAAAGGAACGGGGAACAATGTTACAGAATAATAGACTGTAGTAAATAGTAAGTAACCTAATGTTCGGACAGGACAACGTCTGCCGGGTTCGTTAGTTATCTATATATTATAAGTGAAGCGAAAACTTCACCTACCACCACCTACGAGTACGTAATTTGGCACAATTATACGATGTATAGAGGAGGGTGTGCGAATGCAAGTGTTTTTTTATAATGTGCACAATTAATATATTAAATTAATAAAATAAAATCACCACAAACACCAATGCCAAACGATTTACGTGATTTTCGCTCATAATATGTATAGCTTATACTATAATTAATTGAAATTAAAATGATATTCAAGAGAGCTTGTAAAAGTCTACTTGAATAAAATATCATTTGAAATTGAATTTGAATAAGATTGTGTCAAGGCGTAGATATGAGGACGGTAAAATTATTGTCAAATATTATTTTAATGTTGTCGTATAAAGAACTGACATTTTGCATATAGATTTATATAAGCTTAAAGTACGCAAATCAATGGCCGAATTTCGACCACAAGGCGATCTTTAGTTTTAATTAATATTAAAAAATATATATATTTATCATTTCTAACTCTAGCACCTTTAATTATCAATGATATAAATCTCTATAAATTTAAAACACAATACTAAATTAATAAAAAAAATATACCAGTTACAAGTTGGAAACGGGATTAAAAAAAATTGATTATCTCCGTGATTAATTTGACATTGTTTTGAGTGTATTTTCCCATCCTTTTAGACATATGTTATTATATTTTGCATACTTCATTGTTCACAAAAAAAAAGTAATGTTTTGTTGACATGACATTTTGGTAATATCGTGCCCTACTGCAAATTCATTCATTCACTCATCCCCAATAAGGAAATTTATAATTAGCATAAGGTCTATATTTGTCCATAGTTGCAGAAAGGTATATTTCTTAAATAATACTAGATTCATATTCCGTGATAGCGAAATCTCTGAGCTAAAGGATCAGATACATCAGAGGTCTTCTTGATAACATTTTATGTATAAATTTATTTGAGAAATAATTATTTTTGTATTTTTTTTTATATTTTCTTCTCGATGGAATTACAAAGTTATTTAGTATTCCGGCATTTATGTTGCATAAAATACATTAAAAATTGTCTCTGTATACCAGCTATACCATGAACTTCTACGAGATGGTGCCTTCCTTATAACCCTTCCATATTGCTTACTGGTGGTCTATACATTATCGTCTTCCGCGAAATCTAATTCGCGGCAATTAACTAATACTTATTTTATCATTAAAAAAAAATTAACTAAAATCTTAACATGTTCCATGAATTCGGCAGTTAACATTACTGTAAAAGGCTTACCGTAAATGACGTCATAAAAGCCTAATCATTTAATTAAAAAAATAATTCCTAAATTAGGGATTGCAACATTGATTATAATGATAAATTGTAATAAAAAAAAAACATACGCGTCGAATTGATGACCTCCTCCTTTTTTGAAGTCGGTTAAAAAGAAGCTTTGTGAAACGAAATAAAAAATCACGGATACAGTAGGCGTGAAGTCTTAGGCAATTATGATTTAAAAAATTTATGGGCATTTTGAATAGGCTGGACTTGATTTTTTTATCTTGAATATACTTAACTAATAAGGTCGGTTAAAAATGGTGTTCTGTCGTTTGTACAAATTCATTAATTCATTCACATGAACGCGAGAGTACAGCTTGGTTGGTTTATTATATTTGACCCTTTACATCAATAACACTTGCTCGTAAAATTTCCTAAATTCATTAATAAAATCTTTGTAGACGTCTTGATGAATTCATGCATTCTTTAAATTGTCAATGGAATATTAGTACGTTATTAGATCTTTTCAGTAGAGAGCTTTATCTAAATCTGTACTAATATATAAAGCGGATGAGTTTGTTTGTTTGCTTGAACGCGGTAATCTCAAGAACGACTGGTCCAATTTGAATAATTCTTTTAGCGTTAGATAGCTCATTTATCACGCTAAAATTGAATCTATTTTTTCATCTAATTTTACGCGCGCGATGTCGCCGGCTGCTAGTAAAAAATATTTAAGGAATTCACGAATTCCAATTCTTTATTCATGTGTTATTCGGTGATGCGATACGCAATCTTTGGCTTTAATATCTTTGCAAAACAAATAATGAGGTAGAGGTTGTTGTAAAATTTCCGTAAGAATTGAAATACAAGGGCATTCATGCCAATAACAATAGATCTACAATTATACAATGATAAAGAGTTTTATAGTACGTTATTGTGGAGGAATATAAATGACATGTGATCTAAGGAGAAGTATCGTATGTGAAATACATACCATATATAATAATATTCATATTCATTTATTTAATTGCACATGTTTATAATCGTACATGATGCCCCGTTAGGGCATTGCAATTTTAATAGATAAATTTTATATCGAAATTATTTTATATTAGTATAATTTTATAATATATTAAAGTCGGAAGATGTCAAGAAAATTGGATAATTATAATAAATTTAATTTTATTAGCAGGATAAAAAAAAATGGATACATGATAGTTATAGCTTTCCATATCATATATAGAAATATATCTTTCCATAAAAAACTTTTGTCTTTATGTTATAACGCGCTTAAGACTAGTTCCTTCCAATTTAATAAATAAATAAAAATTGATTTATTTCAGAAACTTAGATCTATCAATTACGGCAAATTACAGCTGGAGAATTCCTTTTAAGTAAAACTTTACTTGTGTTAGGAAATCTCCTCTTTTCTTACAAAGGCAAGTCGATCTATCTATTGAATTCGTTACAGAAAGGTGTTAAAATTATTGAAAAGAATTTCAATTAAAACCATGAAAGTATTTGTATGTGTGTCGTGTATGTGTATCTGTGTGTGTAAATGTGGATGTGTGTATAAAAGTGCATGTGTTTAGATGCATGTAAGTCTTGTTAAGTTATATTATATTTAATTTAATTATTTAGATCTAAAAGTTTTTCTGTAATAAATGTTTTTTGAATTCCACTTGCTATTTATCACAATTAATGACATCTAAATAATGATAACAAATAAATTTCAGCCATACGCTTGTTATTTTTTAGAAATATATAAATACATACATATTAATAATAAACCCAGACTCGAGGCGGGAATCGAACCCACGACCGCTGAGCGGAAGGAAAGGTCACTGCCCACTGCGCCAAAGGGCCAGTCAAAAGATAAAGATTTGCCTTTTGTGGGTCTAGCACGAATATTTTCATCCTAAATACTGTCGAATCTTTGAATTCGAACGGTTAAAATTGTTCGTGCTAGGGCTTCCGGTAGGCCGAAGAAGATTTTCGACAAACAAACCTTCTGGCTGTGACATATATATAATATATTTATTTTTTTGTTTTTATACTAGCTACATTCACCTTAAAAGTATGTCAATATACAAAGATAATGCATCGCTAATATCAGGAACAAACACGTGCCTAAGCTAGAATTGGATGTGTATTATGGGCATCAGGACTCCGACATAATATTATGTTGAGATTGTAGCTAAAAAAATATTATTTTTGCTACTAGACTCAGGTTGTGAAATAAAACAAGATTAACTTTGTAATATAGAAATATAACACTAGTAGGATCATACCAGGTTTGGCTAGGCAGGGTAGGGAACACTGGCAGTGAAGGTGAGTGTTAGCGATCACAATAAAGAGCGCGCTCATAAACCTACACCTGGGTCACAAGTCCCGGGCACTGCTATGGTTCTTTCCGTTATGGCACGGTTAATCCATGGAATGCTAAAAAATTCTTCTCTCATAATATCTATAGATAGCAAAGATTTTCAAAGTTCATTTTTTCTAAAATTGACGTGTTTGTACGACATGCGATACTAAAACTGTTTAGAAAATTACACTTAATTATAAAAGCTATTAATAATTTCTTCAGAAGTAGCAAAAATTGCCAATCAGACCCGATAGATAACTCCCCAAATGGGAATAACAATTTCTTCATTCTAATTTTGAAATTAGAATTTCTTCTAGGTCTGATAGTTTATAGTAATATTTATAAACCACTGATTCTCGATAGATGGTTTGGTCATGAAAAATAATTATTTCTATTCACAGTCATCTCGCGCTGAAATATAAGACTATCACTGCATATATTAAATCAATACTGACTCCAATAATAGTATTCATAGTTAATCAATAACGATAAAAAAGGTGGTCTTACAAAATCATTCGTATATACATTAAATCATGTTCGACATAAATCTATGAAACGGCCTCTCCGGATGTCCATGGGCGCCGGTAGGCACTTTGGTGCCTGCTGCCTGCTCGTCTGCCCCCTTGTAACATAAAAAAAAACTAGTCACTAAAGTCTAAGTAAAAAAAAGTTTAAACAAAATAAAAGCACACAATTTTGGAATGTGTTGTGATGTGTAAGTGATATACAGATAAAATATATTTCATATTAGAGAAACGTGAAGTTAAATGAACCATGTGCATTTTAAATGTGGTTTATTTAATTATATTACCTACTGGGAACACTACAACTGAAGGAAGAGAAATAGATATTATTTTATTGCTCTGCAAAAGTGATGTTACAAGTTCACAGTTAAATATTTTATCGATGCCGAATTATAAAATAATTAGGGTTTCTCAGCATGTAGTTGCCATATATAATTATATATAAATAACAAATATATTGCTTTTTAACCTTAGTGAATTATGTATTTAAAGATTTATTTAAAATAGTAAATATATTGAAATGTGTCAAATATTTTATGGTTTTATAAATTAATGTTATTTAACTGTTCGCTTCACATCATGCCAATTGGCATATTTTTCAGTCGGCTGTTTTAGAGAGAGTAAAAAAACGTTAAAATGATATGAATTTTTTATCGATAACTCCGATTAAACTATCACATACCTAGTGTATACCACAAGTGGCTTACGCAATCCACAACCGTATTCAAACCCAGCTGTCTAGCGGGAGTCTTCGTTTTAAATGAAATGAAAACAAGTACCGTCAAGTACATAAGCGGAGGCTCTTATAATATAAACCTGTATTTAATAACCTTTTTAAAGCGCGGTATAATAAATACTACACTAGACTGTCTCCTAAATTTTGTACCATCGTCAAACCAATTACTGTTAAGTCCTATGCATATATTTTGTACATACGTATATGATACATTTAATTCATTGTAATGCAATAAACCCATACCTCAAGAAACAGATTAAGGAGTATAATAAATGTATTTATTAGAATATAAGTACTTTTGTCACTTGAGCAGGTCTACCATATATTACATACCTATCGTCCAGTAAAGGCTCTACCTCTAGGCCTAACTTTATAACGTCGTTAAAACAACTCTTGTATTGTTGACCTCTTACGATATATAATATATAATAAGGATATAAACCTCATATATCTGTAGTCCTGCATCAAGAGGTTAAGAAGTGTAATCGATGCAAACCCAATTGTCTGTTTAATCCGGGATAAGCTCCTAATTGTACACTCACGATTTACGCGTTTGACCGTGCAATAAAATTTTATTAAAGTACGATGTTATAGTAAAATGTATACATGTGTGTGTAAATCGTTTGCCATTGGTGTGTGTGAAGTTTTATTTTAATAATTTATTGTATAAATAACGCATATTTTAGAAAAAATATTAGCCCACCCTCCTCTATATAAACTATAATTGTGCCAAATGTTAGTGTTAGGTGTACTACTCCGTCAGCGCAATTTTTGTAAAATGGTACCGAAAGTTTTCGCTTAACGTATTAATATCTGAAATCATAAGACATGAGAAATCTGTGCAACTAACACTAGTTGTTTAAATAGAAAGTTGATAAAAAAAGATATTAGACTAAATACATTCAAATCTGTATATATAGTGTAGGCATATTAATTGAATTTCTCTCCGGGCTGTACGCTGCGTAGTTGACGGCGAAATCAAGGAAAGAACCGGTAGCAGGGGAATTCTACGACTATTGATCCGACACTAATCCTCCCAGATCCACTTAGAACGTCTTCCGGAATAAGTATGAGTGACGTGGGATTATACGGAACTCGGTCACGGTACGAAAACGAAATCAGATTTGTTAAGGAATTAAGTTCAAGTAAGTTGGTGTAACAAATGCGTTTACATGATAATATTTGTGATTTATTTCCTGTAAACAGATTGCAAGGTAGGCCGAGGAGGAATTGGCGAGATGACTTGTACGCCTTTGTGGGAAAAACGTAGATTCAAATTGCCTAGGATAGAAAGTAATAATTTGAGAGAGGGGGGGGGGGGGCTTTGTCCAGCTTCGGGACACTAGAGGTTAAAAAAACTGCATATTTTCCAGACTTCTTTATACCTTTTAAATGTACCTGAGTACGTATATGTCCATCATTCTGTCATTAGTTTTAAAAATAACAAACTAAAGTACATCTTTGTAGTTATATCCATCCAAGATACATTAAGCGACTATGTCTGGCTTTGTTAAAGTTTTATTTTAAAATTGAAGAAACTGAAGAGTTTCACCGAGAATTGCAAAGGATAAAACCAGCTTACAAAACCGAAACCGGGTAATGTCTTAAAGCTGTTTTATTAGCGGCATAACCAGTTTTAACCGGTTTAGGTCGGTTGTAACAGGATAAAAGCAATTGCGTGATTCGTGTCACGTTGCGCAGTTCCGGATCGTGCATGGAAATTAGGATATTTCGGAGTGCACCAATTCTGGACGGCATTGTAGTTGCATAATGAAGTAGATTATTCATGAAGGGATTCATTACTAGGAGGACTAGCGTAATAGTCGAATAATACGCGGATTAAAGAGCAAATATCAAACGTAGACTGCTTATCTTTAGTACATTCCCGTTGAGTTGACTCGCATAAAAATTTATTAAGTTAAAAAAAATTCTGGCCTGATTTTGACCACTATATCTACATCTTATTGGTTGCTACATTGTTACGGGGATCAAAGTCAGGCCAGAATTTTTTTTAACTTAATAAATTTTTAAGCGAGTCAACTGAGACCAAGAATTGTTTGGGTTGGTCAATTTTATGATAGTCCTAATAAGGCCAAAGACGTGCTTAATTTTATGGTGGTATTTTTAAGATAAAAAATTTTTGATTAATTATTTTAACTTTGGACACCCTTGATGGTTGTGAGATACAAAATACGATATATGCATCTAAATAGTATACATATGTTACGAATACAGTCTGTATTTTTCTGTGATAAATTCCGTATAAAGTTGTAAAATTCCAAAAATTGTTTTAGACAACAGAGGACGTAGCACGAACATAATATATTTATACATATATAACAATAAATCCTTATTTCCCTTGGTCACAGCGGGAACAGCTACTTATATGTATAATATAACCAAAAACATATAAAATGTTGTTTCTACGAATCAATCTAGAAATGTCAGAATTTATCTTAAAAACAGACGTGATCTAGATTGAGGTCAAACACTTATGTATTGTTTGTCATATATTACAAAGAATAATATTAATAATATAGACTGGTCGAGTAACAAAATGAGTCGCCAGAATTCGAGGTTTCTGCTATTGTGTTCAGGGTCAAGAAGGTTTTGACCCTCCCAATTCAATTTTACTGTTGGAGGAAGGTCAAAATAATTAAAATTAATATTTATAATTTGTACCAAAATATGCAAATGCGTGAAACGGAATGTATTATTAGGTATTTTTGGTTAAGTTTTAATGTCCACAGTTGCCTTAGTATGTGAAATGAAACGTATAGGCAGCCATTTTGACAATTCCGTTGCTTACGAGTTTACGTAAATGTGCTTCATTGCCTTTCCTGCGATTTATGAACGACCTGGCTTTTCTATTTTACACTGATTTGATTGATTTATTTTTAAGCTTAGCTTACTGGAAGCTGTTTTATTGCTTTCCTAAACGACCTTGGATCACTTACTGAAGACTCTTTGACACCCAAAAGCTCTTTCTGGGACAGGTCTGAGTCGATTGACAGTAGGTTTAGGTTTTTTTGACCACCCAAATACTTTTTTTGGGGCAGATATGAGTCGAGTCAAGTAGAGAGGGGCTGCACCGATTTCGCAATTTTTTTTTTTGTTGTCTTTGTTACTGTCAGGGCCGTCACACTGCATTGATATTCTGTCGGATACCTCAAGTGGCTCACGAGCGTAGTATGACAAAAAATCTTAGAAAAATTTAAACCTCTAGATTGTATAAAGTGTATGTGATTGTGTCTTCTCGGTACATTTATGTGCGTGAAAAAAAGCCTATAACCTTGGCCCGCCCTTTTTTATTACACGTGAAGTAACGTGACAGACGAAAAGTATTTAAAGTGTCGGCAAAAGTATATAAATGTATTCTTTACTTTACATTTTTTTCTTTACTTTACCGTCGCTTAATGGATATGCATGTATTATACAGAAAAACTTATCTCTTGAATCACACTGTTCATTAAAGAAACCTGCATTAAAATTCGTTGCGTAGTGCAAAAGATCTAAGTGTACAGGAAAGGGAAGCGAATTTATTTTATTCAATGTATAGATTTATATGTATTATTCGACGAGTTGTTGCCCGCAACTTTCGTCGTCGTCGAAAATTTTTAGCGCGTTGATATATAGCCTAGCCTTCCTTGATAAATGGGCTATCTAACACTGAAATAATTTTTCAAATTGGACCAATATTCCTTAGATTAGTGCATTTAAGTAAACAAACAAAGAAACAATCTCTTCAGCTTTATATATTAGTATAGAGTAAAGATTGTTTGAGGGATCGTGATTATTTACTCTATATCCTGAGTTGTTTAATATTATAAAGAAAATGATGGCTCAAAATTTTCGAACAAACCTCTTGTCAGCTTGTCTTCAATCAGAACGCGTATAAACTGAATTTTAAATTGACGCCCACTCTAAGATTACTTGTATATAATTTTGACAAGTACCTCGAAACCAGCTCTATGTTCGGACGGATGGATTGAAATCAGCTCACCGACCTTGCCATCGCAGCTATGAGTATTCCTAACGCAAGCTTTTAGAAAAAGCTTAAATAGCGCGATATCAAGAATAACTTACGTCATTCCTTACGTCTAAATTACGTAGTTTTTACGGCTTAACTTACGTTAGTCATAATATTCTTTTAAAAAAACACATGAAGTATATGTAGAATTACAATACAGGAACCAAGCGCCTAGACCTTCTCGTGTACACCGCAAATATATAGTTGTGTTTATGTTTGAATACATCAATTTCAAGCAACATAGGTTAAGGGCTGTAAAATCAGTTTTCTTTTCCTATAATTTAATTACAAGAAGAGATCTGAGGTTGTCAGTCTTATTTTTGTGGAACGATTTAAAACTAGCTGTGTTCGGGATCTTTTCTGGGTAAAATTAGATTTAATTTGGTCCTATTAAAGTTTTAAATTCATTATGAAGTTTAAATGAAATAAAATTTCATATAAAATTATATCGCGGGTTACATTAGCATTGATTAAAAGCGTCACACAATTAAGACTTGCCTCCTGTGGGCTCTCGCAACTTTCATTTTACACCGTCAGAGTCGCGGGAAATAGCTAGTATAAATATAAAACAGTAATACATATTACTCATAGATGTATATCTATACGTATACGATAAATACAATATGAATGCATTACATAGGCTTCGTTTAATGAGATCAAAAGGCCCGCGGCGACTCGTGCCCAAAACCCGCAACGTCCATACTAGCCACAGTCGTAAACTAATTAATAATGACATCACAATTTAAACATACCACTTAGTGGCCCTCTGTAACTGAAATTCATTTAAATTACGCCATTCGGCTTCCGCGTTGATTTCATATATCTACTCATAGATCGGACAGCATAGCTGGGAGCGTCCCTAAATCTTGCATTCTAGGTTTAGGCTTAAAGATTTATTCTCAATAAGACGTAATACAGTCACTTACTCAAGAATATAGTTAAAATAGTACAATTATTGTATTTCGTTCATTCACAATTCACCCAATACATTCATAGTTTTGAGGTTAGGTATTTTAACATAGCTCAAAGTGTTTGTACATTTTTGACCTTGAAGTCTACAAAGTTCTACAAAACTTTGTGAGGTTACACAAAGTCCCCGGCCACACTACATGACTATTGAAATGATCATTCAAATGAAACTATGTCTGGCTCCGGCTTAAGGAAATTTTGGATGTATTGAGTGAATGCACGCGTCTTATATGCAGAGGAAGTTTATTGTAAAGCTAACTTTTGAGCAGCCTTCAAAAGAAAGCGTTTTTATGACGAAATTAATTGTTCTTGGTCTGGGAACAACCAATAAACTAACACGTCTGCTAACCTGCTTAGTAAATTTGATATTTGCATAAGTCATTTGTTGATGGTTTTATATATGAAAATACAAACATTATATGTGTGTAGTTGATTTATATTAATTATTTTAGAGTCTTTGTAAATTTTACTAGTAGGCGTTAGATATGGATAATTAAAATGCATTTTTATTAATTTGTTTTTTGTAACTTGAAGAGTGGATAATTTGGTTTTGGCGGCATTACCCCAAATTACTATCATGTATATATCTTGAACCACAATTGAAGACTATGATATTTATAGGTATTTTTTGTGCTGAACAACTTACGTCATTCGCGGAACCCCCACGAATTTTACAATGTTACGACTAAGTTGTGTGAAGACTTAGCTTGCTGTTTTAACTTCTTCGCTTTTTTCTCCTTGAATGATAAACCCACTAAAAAAAAATTGGTTGTCCGTAAAGTTAGTTTACAGACAATAACTTAACATGATAACGCCGAACGCTTAGGCCGATCGTGCCTCCCTATCGTTCTTTCCGCGCTCTCGCTTGCACGCTAGCCTCAGGCGGAACGTGACAACGCGTCGTGCTTTTTCATTCGTGCAGCCGGCGTTCATCGATTTATAAGTCGTTATCACGATAAAAATAGCATTGAATTCAATTAAAATTATTACTAGTTTAGTTTCAAATAATGTTGACATGTGATAAATTTTTCATACAAATTACAAAGGAGTTTATAAACCGTATTACACAAATCTTACCATCGTCGTCTTCCTCTTCAAGTTTTTCAGCTTTGGCTGGTAGAAGATGCAACATTCTTCCGCAAAAAGAAGTACCATCGAGTTCTGTATACGCTTTGACTGCGTTCTCCGGTATCACGAACGTAACTGTGGCAAAGCCTTTTGGTTGTCTGGTAATGGTATCTATGGGCATATTCATTTCCGCAAGAGGACCTACAAAAATGAAAAAAAAAACCTTTGGAATAAAAAAAATAATTATAGTGATACAGCAGTACAAGGGATTTTAGAGATTTACCTATCACCTTGTTGCATGTTGCGAATTTTATACGTTAAAAAAATGTGTATATTAGGAATATATGTATGTAAAAAAAATTGAAGTGTTTTGACTTTTCTGATGAGAAGTATTATAATACAAACCATATTTTTCAAACAAATTCGTCAGTTCTTCTTCTGAGACGACATATGGCAAATTCCTCACAAATATCCGCCCACTCTCGCCTATACTTTCCTCGTTATTATCTCTCTGCAAAATGTAAAAAAATCGGTTATTTTCATTTTTACGCTACCACAGGTACAGTGGGCTACAGAATAAGTACGTGAGCTTAATCAGTGACTGGCATTTGAGTCAATCGCTAGGTTAAATACCTCTTGCCGAGGCCGGGTGATAGATGGGTGACCCATTCTAACACCAGTTTTCAAATATCCGAACTCCTCCGTGATTTGGAAGGCACGTAAAACAATGGATCCCGTTTAATGTCACCGAGTTTATTATTAGTCGTGAGATATTAGAGATTGTGGGGATTTCGGGGATGACGTCAAATGGCAGTCGATCATCTTAACTCGCCCCACAACCACACCCTCTGCAATTTAAGCTAACCCTGGTACTAGACTGGGATAATGCTAGGAAGCCTGCTCGACATCATGTTCAACCGCCCCGTCTACATCCAGCGCAACAAGGTGAGCCCGACTGCATATAGACCCTACCCCAATCGCATATTTCGCTCTTTGAGTCGGTCGTAATATCAAACTGAAGTGTGGAACTCCCTAGCAGTGTCAGAAACCAAAACCCAGCGAATACCATACCGTCCAGTAAGTAAGACATGTTGGTTCATTTCTGCATGCCACAAAGCACATAATGAGGGGTTGGGAGGTGGTAATGCGCAAATGAATAATAATAACCGCTTCGATGTAGAAGGAGGTAAATGACTCATACAAAAGAATGAACATAAAATAACGGTATAATTCACCTAAATAAAGACTTTTTTTTCTCATACAAAACTTAATTTTGTTCAGGTATACAAAGTGGGCGTGGTGTTCAACAAGGTGGGCTGGTACCCCATGGGGTCGTGCGCCCAGCAGGTGGCGGCCGAGTCCGTGTTCTTCAACTTCGGCATCGGCCACAGCAGCGACTCCGTGCGCGACGGTCTCATACGCTCCATCATATTCACCTACTAGCACCGCTGTTGCTGTACCACTTGCGCGCTCGACGTGTAGCGGTGGCTGTATAAAACATAAGATTTTGAGCCACTTTAAACCCTTTGTAGAGCCACTATAGGCAGAATACCACCGTAGGTAGGTAGGATATATGGACTAAAATCCCTGAGATGGTCAATTGTAACAACAACAAGTAATATTTGACATATTAAAGTTCACCTAGTGTTGTTTAAAAAATATATTGTGTAAAATTTTACAAAATATGCTTTTTATGACAAGAAGTTTATGAATATTGGTAGTAATTGGCGGCTAGAACATAAATGTTATTAGTCTAGTATTTGAATGCTGAAATACTGTACTTGTAAAAGTGTAATTTTAATTTTTTATTTGAAATTGAGTGTGATGTAAAATTAAAATCCAATGTCATATTATGAAATCAGTAATATAAAAAACAACAAATCATGCTGATAAATGTTGTCATTATAAGTTACTGATGACATAAATTGATAATATGAACAGAATTTTTAAAGATGAGGAGCATGGAGAATCTAATATACATTGTATATACTCTAATTTGCAAGGTGAAGAGGTTCATAAGTCTGATCTTTTCTTTTCGAGTGTTTGACTAAGGTGATTATTACTAAACGATTTGTGAGTAAAATGATTTTTTTCTCTTATTTGATAAGCGCAAGAAATACACATTCAAACGTGTACCTTTAGTGTATTATTTTTATGATAAGTTCCTTTTTTAAATCGGTCCAGTAGTTCTTGAAATTGCGCCTTCAAGCAAACAAACAAATAAATTCTTCAGCTTTACATATTAGAATGGATTAGATTTCCACTCGTGCTATGATACTGTAGCTAAGGTAATCCTAATAATAATTTAAAAATAAAAAAAGGTTTACAAATAGACGAATAAAAAGGAGTCAATTGTCATTACGCCCTTAATATTAGGCATCATTATTTTACTATTTTGTAATTAAGGAATTTGTTAATTTGATAATTTGGCTGAAATATTTGTATTCAATTTAGAAAATTTGTGAAAGCCTTTATTCCTCATTGCATATGTGACGCAATGCCAATTAAGCGTTCAGATATCGGGCACAAAACTGTCAATGGGCACTGAATTAAATCGTCGAGCTGTCATCGAGTAACAATTACACGCACCGATGGTATCACAACGCGCACTGGAGGCAGCGAGCATGCGTCAAATTTAATTATCGGGCCCTGAATATTAGTCCGAGCTAATCGTGGTGCCTATAATGTAAAGAAAAATTTTATTGTTCTTTGCGTAAGGCAACGGTAAGTATGCATTCAGGGATCGGGCACAAAAGTATCATCAGGCACTAAAGGTATTAACGAAGCTCACCAGAAGAACCGATCAAGTATTAAAATTTAAATATCGGGCCCTTAATACTAGGCTGCGCCAATCGTATTAACTAAAATGTAAAGAAAAGTTGTTATTGCTTGTTGCGTAAGGCAATGGCAATTAAGCGTTCAGGTATCGGGCATAAAACTGTCATCCGGCACTGAATATTATAACGTCGGTATCGAGCTGTCGTCAAGTCACAATTATACGCACCGATGGTATCACGACACGCGCCGGAGGCATCGGGCATGCGTCAAAATTTAATTACCGGCGAATTCTATACTCGCGTGCTCACTTGAGTGTGTTAATAACTAGTTTGGGAGGTGTTGAAACTTTAAACGTGTCGATATCGCATTACTTGAGCGCATCATGTTAGAAACACTACGATACGATTACGCTACGACTTAGGGATCTTCCAGCAAAGACCATTCACATTTCTCAAAGGACAGCAACGCATCTGTAAGACTCCCGGTGTTGCGGTTGTTCATGGGCGTTGGTAGTCACTTAGGTGAACCTCCTGCCCATTTTTCCCTTGTTTTATAAATATATATATATATGCCTCCAGTTGCATGGCATTAAAGTTTCCCAAACAACTAATCTTTTAATAATCTTTTAAAAGAACTTTTGGAGGTGTCTCTTGATATTTTCAGGTAAGGCCGCAGAGCCGACCCTATCATAGGGCGAGCGGAGCGGCCGCTCCTCCAGGCTCCGCTCATCCAAGCGCCGAGTACCTGAGGGCGCCTCAGACTGATATGCGATTATTTTAATATAATTTATATTAAAGAATATTAACAGGGCAAGTAAGGGGACCGCCGTAATTGTATCTCGCTTCATCCGTAAATTTACCTAGGGTCGCACTGATTCGACGGACCCTTTAAATATTATATTACGATGTAATTTTAATTTTTTGCACCGTTACATTAACCAGCCTCTTATAAAAAGATGAAGCGATTATTCGTTGAGCCTAGTTAAAGGAGTATATGGAAATTAACATAGTAACATAGAGTCTCCTCTTGTATATCGTATAAAAGACCCTTAATATAAAGTTATAACTGATTACTCAGACATTTCATTACACAATGTGACGAATGCCGTCTATTAGTCATAGCCACGGATACGTAGAATAAGCTCACCTGGAGATTATTTCTTGTTTGAAATCAGGGCATGCATAGGGTAAGAGTAGAGTAACCTGAGAGGTATGTCTCTGTAGTTTTTATATGTGGATAAATCCATTTAATTCCATTGCTCTTCAATTTTCACTTTACTCCACCATTTTATAATATTATATGTTATCTTTAATCAATAAATATTTTACTAAGTGCAACTACTGTTTAATAATGATTAAATGAATGATATTTATTAGTAATTATTTATATATAACTATATTGAATAGTTATGGATAAATCCCTTTCGTTAAACTACTCATATAAGACTTAGGTATATGTAGAGTAAGCGATTTGTTAATATTGCCCAAAGATGTAATTTTTTTATATATAGTGTAATTTTTTGACAAAGAAAAAAGTTCTTCTTCTTACTATATATGAAAGGTATAGAGCTGTACACTAAACTTCAAGAGTCCGGTCATTTTCAATGCCATCAAGTACAATATCTGTAAGGAATTTACAATACAAGGCAACCGGGTTCGGGTTTATTTATTATTCTTTAATATCATTTCGTCCTAGCTTATAAGGTAAGCATCTTTTTATAGACTTTCAACAATTTACATTTGCATAAACCGTATTTCATCTCTTTTCCGCGTTTAAAGAGTCAATATTCCGTAATTCAAGAAAGATGGTAAAAGGTAGTAAGGGGCAATTTATTTAGAAGATCAGTGATCTATCGGTATCATATAACGAAAAATCAAAACATGCAAAGCACAAAATTTTTACGGTAAACGTACTACAGACTATCTACTTCCGAGGCTAATAAATGATTAATCTGACCCATTCAAGTTTTTCTAAGGATCCAAAAACGAACCCCCCTATATTAAGAGTTCGTATTTGATGGTAAAGGATTGTCCCTATATATTGATCAAAATCGCCTCCTGGGCTCCCCTACCAGTACGATATATGTACATATTATGTACGTCTAAAACATTGTGTGATTTCAAACCTACACATTGACAATTTTAAACTTTACAAGCGAGGTCCACTTTTACTCTACTTATATTTATTTTTATTTAAACAGCCTTAAAAACGGTCGAAAATTCTCAAAATAAGTATATATTATAACACATTAATATCACCTATAATGCGGAATAAATCTACTGTGTTATAGGGGGAATTATAGTATTATTTTTTGAATGTCTTATAGTTCTATTTATCGTATCGTATAGTACAAATGCACCGAATCTCACGTTACATAACAGACTAGTATTAAAAGTTGTTTTCATCTCACATATGTTAGAACTAATATGTTAATAGCTCTAATGATAAAATAAAACAAAACCAATATTTATTACCTGCAATGTGCTCTTAAGCTGATACCTACGTTACATAATAAGATAGAGGAAAATATTTGATGCACTGTAAGCGTTGTTCCAGTCAATTCTGACTGGAACACTTGTCCATTCGGAGAAGTGTCTGGTCAGGCACCTTCCATAGCAACTCTTTACGTCACAATTCATTTCATTATTTCCTTCAATCACTCAAATCACCAACTCAAGCATTTTCTTGGGCCTTTTTGCTCCCTGTAATCTCTCTGCGAGAATGCCCCCCGTCGTGGCATGCGACTCCGGGCCTCGATCTAGCCCCTTCCATACCAGGTGGTCCATATCCCTGATTGACTGACACTCTGCATATTTAATCAATTCACAATCTCATAATAATAAAATAATTCGTAACCTTACAGTACATATGTTAAAAAAAATCTAATTTACTTTAATTAATATTTTAATATATTAAAAAAATTGATTAAAGGTATATTAATAATAGGTAATATGAAATAAATTTGAAATAGAATAAGCATTTAAGTCTAATAAAAGCAGTTATAAATCAACGAATGCATCATCAAAATTCGTTAACCTTCTATCTTTGTTGAGCTGAGGTTATTAACATATTAATTTATAACAAAATATCGTCGTGATACTCGCAACGTCCTGGTAAATGCCGGAAAAACAATCCAAGGACTAAACATTCTTCGATTTGTCGTTTACTGCGCATCTAATTAATACGAATTCAGAGGTCAGCAACTTTTTGGCAGACAAGGGCCACATCGCTAAAATATGAGAGCAGACGGGCCATATCGTTAAGAAATTAGATGTAGGCAGGCTACACTTCTAAAATAATTATTTTAAAATAAGTGTATCTAGTTAATGTACATAGGTAGACATTATAAGCGATATTAAAAAATGCTAAATTTTATTATGTGCTTTTTATTAAAATTTCTATACTTCATGACAAAACTTTGCGTTTGTGTAAGTGTTATTTTTATTTATTTATAAGAATTAGACTTCTATTAACAAAACAGGCGCGGGCCACATGCGACACGCGGGCCACGCTTTACCGACCTCGGAATACGATGATAAAGAGCATTTCTGTTATCTATTCGCAGTATAAAAATGTCGCATAATAAATATCAATCAATAATAATCTGTTTCTCTCTAACAAGGCTACGAAAAAGTACCCACAAACTTCACTTAAGGCTTGTTCATAATGTACAGTTTATATTTCTAAGCTTTAAAAAAACGTAGGTCGATAACTTTCTGTACTTTTGTGTAAATGTTTTTAATGTCTTTTCAGCTGTTTGCCCAAAAAATCTTACGTCATTTTTATAACTTGTCCTTTGTTGCTTATGCCAAATGAAAAAAGTTTCATGTTCAATATTTACAATGTGTGAAGTTTGTTTCTTTTCTAGCAGATTTTAAGAAAATAATATGGTAATTTTCTGATGTATTGTATTTTTTTAGACGCAGTTTTTTGTAACTTCAGTTATGATCTTATCTACATGAACATAAATGTCTATATGGCGCTCTTATATGAGAAAATTAATAAAGTTATACTAATAATATGTTCACGATTATCCAATTCATTTAGAAAGCCTTATTTACGTGTAATACTATTAGTGTACAGTTGGTATTATTAGTCTTCTTAGTCAAGGATTTAAAATAAATACACAAACTCAAAGGAGATCATATTAAAAAATAAACATTATTCCTTAAGGAACAGATGAAGACAGTACACAATATAGAGAAACAATAAGAAAAATTTAAGACTATTATTCTTTGGTACTTTTCTATCTACAATCAAATAAATTATGGACTTTTAAGCCCATTATGTTCCAAAACTATTGTGAACTTGCACTTCGATTGAACTTATTACTGTTTCCGTAAATTGAATAAGATAAAGCTCAGGAAAATTGCTAGGAAATCAGATTTAAAACTGACCTTCTCCTGACTAATGTCGTACGTAATTACAAGAACCAGTTTCTACTAGAAAACCGTATGACGTAATTACATTAATCACTACAACATACACATATATTACTACTTCAAACAGAATCTAATTCATTCGTTTCGTCAATAATGCATAAGCCAGGGTTGATCTTGAGACAGTTTTTCTGATATTGAAGGTTAATACTAAGTGTATTTAATAGGCAATCTAAGGACTAGTTTTTGTAAGAGCATTTAAAGCTTAAGTAGGAAACAGTTCAGATACGTGATGGCGGTTTTTACGAGTCACTACGGTACGAGGGCGACTCTGTTTCGAATGGCATTAAGCAACATTGCAATTTGCAGGGCTTGCTATGAGGAAACAAAAACGATGGGGCACTTGTTGTGCGAGTGAGATGGGCTGGCCAGAATGAGAATGAATCATTCGTCTTTGAGAATCCAAGTTCGGAAGACTACGGTTCCTTCAGGTTGCATACTAGAACTGCTTATCTGGATTTTTGAAACCTTGTTGCTGCTAGAGCAAGGGAAGAGGCAAGCACAAAAGATCCAACTGGGTCGAAGAGCATCCGCAGTGCGGACCCCGCTGGACGTGACAGCATTGCCACCACTTCACGCCGATCTTAATTTTGTTTCTTAATCTTCTCAAATCACAACTCTGGTAATTTATTTTGAATTTTAAAATGATTATTCTATGATTACCACGTTAAAGACAGCCTTACTTTAACGACTAATATACCAAATAGTCGATTACACCTCGCAGACTAGTTTGAACGCTCTGACCTTACTTTAAAATTGGCTGACTTGCAACCCTAGTATATTATAAAAGAAAAAAAAAGACTAATATACTTATTAGTATGAACGAACCTTTTGCAATGCCGTGCGAGGCCGTTTGAGCATATGTGTTGAGGACATTTATACTACTATATCACTATAAAATCGGCTTCCTTTAGGAAAGGTTAGATACGGTGTTGTGAATTAGTGTGAACTATGTGTGACGTTGAACTGTTACGTCAGAGTTCTTTAAAAAAACCCGACCGTCCGGCCAGTGTAAAGAACAAAAACCGGCACGTACTTATACGGCTTCCAGACTCTGATAAAAACAGGTGGGCGCCCCCTATTTTTCCTTTGATACAAGAATCGCTTCCTTGACCACATGAACTCGTCATGTGATCATTTAATTACTAAAAACTCTTCTTATAGATTTTTTATTATTAATAGCTTTCATTACCTTTGAGTGTAATTTTTTTTTTTTTAAATACAATAATGAGTTTATTTTTGGCACAGAAATATTTTAGTATTCTATTTTGTTAGTTTCTTATACGGGCAGATGTGCCTCATTAAGTATATCAGCTTGCGAAAATATTTAACTAATCAGTAAGATAACATATCAATTACAAACTTAGATTTAAATATGCAAGTCGCAGGAAATCGCTATTTGAAATTAAAAACATATTGAATATTTAATTTTTGTCTCATATCATATAACACATATCTCATATCATATGCAACATACATTTTAAAAAGATTTCAGTGATTTTAAAATTTTATACATTTTATATCATTTGACGGATTATGGATTCTATAAAAAAAATGGATTAATTAAGGATTTGATTGTAACGTTAGGAGCCACAACAGTAGTCTACTGCAATATTATAAATTACTAGCTGTTGCCACGGACATCGTCCGCGTAAAATTAGGTA
The DNA here is from genome assembly GCA_024363005.1 of Charaxes varanes. Lineage (NCBI taxonomy): Eukaryota > Metazoa > Arthropoda > Insecta > Lepidoptera > Nymphalidae > Charaxes > Charaxes varanes. Next base: position 758,550 of record JANCMC010001028.1, read on the forward strand.
AAAAAAAACTAAATTCAATATTATCGTGATGATATAAAGCCTATAGCCTTCCTCGATAAATGGGCTATCTAACACTGAAAGAATTTTTCAAATTGGACCAGTAGGTCCTGAGTTTAGCGTGTTCAAGCAAACAAACTCTTCAGGTTTATATATTAGTATATCTGAATGATTATAATTCCATGAAAACAAAAGATTTATTAAGGATTTGATTGTAACGCTAGGAGCCATAGTAATAGTCTACTGCAATATTATAAATTATTATATCTGGCACGTTTATCTACGACCTTATTTACATAACAAAGCCTGTCCATTCTTCCCGGAGGTTTGTCTATAACGTGAAGCAATTTCACACTACTGACTTTGATAGGAGTGACCTTAATTTCAAATACGTACTAAAGACCGATTTAATCTCCAACAACTAAAATGGCAAGTGAACTTACTTCAACTATTATAGTTCCACGAGGAACTAAAAAACCTTATCTTTATTATTATTATGAATGCTTAGGAGACTTGCAATCTTATTCTATAAATAGAGAATTATTTAAATCGGAATAAAGTAAAGCAGAAACGTAGGTTTGAAATAAATTGAAGTTAAGTCTTTACGTCTTCTTATTATAAAAAATTAGAATACGTCCTGCCTTAGGCATGTTCTTACCTATTTTTTAGAGTAATTCTGTAATCCCCTATAACACGGTACGCATGTATCGCATTAATTTTATTCGATAACATATAATATTATTATATATATATAATATTATAGTTTCGGGGTCGTACAAAGCGCGTTGTACGAGAACATTCGTATAACGGCGGAATAAATCAACACATTTACAGTATTCTTCATAAGGTATGAACGTTGCTGGTTAATGAGGTGTGATTACCGGTGTTTCGTGTACTGTAAACGGGCCTTTAGATAATAAAAGTAAAAATTTACAGCGCAATTATCTAATCTACAATATTAAACATGATGCATGGAAAATATTTAGAGATTTTGTTAAATATTTACAAACTCCTGCTTGACGACTACGGCAAGGTGTTAACAAACGTGCTGAAATAAAAAAAAATAATTTAATTTTTCACTAAATCCAGACGAAATCAAAAAAAAAGAAAAAAAAGCCTTACGTGTTCACATTAAAGGATAATGGGCAGATGGAAGCTTGTGTAAAAACGTCGACTACTATTCAGAGTTTTTCTCTACATATTTCTACAGAAACCTTATAATGTTGACTTTTAAAATAAGAATACGTTTTAAAAAAAAAAACAAGTATTGTACAGGGCGAAACTAATGAGGGTTCCGTGTGGGACCGGAGCCCTAAAAATGGAAAAAATACATTTATTTGAAGAAGAAAAATCCCAGCTATAACTTTCCAAACGTAGTAATAGTAATCTTTTGGAACTCATATAACACATTTTTGGTACAATTGTTAAAAGGTTGGAATTTCATCTGTAACTAAAACAAAATTATAATGTAATATTTCTACAGAAACCTTATAATGTTGACTTTTAAAATAAGAATACGTTTTAAAAAAAAAAACAAGTATTGTACAGTCGACCAAGAAAGTGCTTTACTATTTTGGATGACAGCTCCTACTTAAAGAAAATTTTGCTAAGGTTAGTAATTAACGTAATGTATAAAAAGAAATGGATTCAAGTGGGTCAGGAAAGGAAAGTGTGGTTGGAAAAGGGGGAGGCCTTTGCCCAGCAGCGGGACAGTACAGGCTAAATATAAAAAAAAAGAAAACTACTATAAAGAAGAATAAAATGCAATAATGAACCTTTTCACTAATTGATGTGCAAACAACAATCGACCAAAGCGTGGCGAACCAATTTCTCGGTCGACTATACAAGTGACAACTGAGATAAAAACTCCTATAAGTTTTGAGTTTTAAGGGCATTTCTTTCAAGAAAGTTCCATGATGTGTGACATTCGCCACATCACCTACGAAAGGCATAAAAAAGTTACAAATTTGATATTATTCTTTGCGCGATTAAGTTCCAAAACTTTCATATCAAACAAAAGTTATTTCTCTAACTTATAAAAGAAAGTTAACTGAATTCAGCCGCCAGCCGTCTGAGACTTAAACCTGCAATCAAGTTACGAAACTTCCAGAAGTTAAAGCTTTTAAATAATGAGAGAAAAGAAATTTCAGAGGTATTAAATCCGAATAGATACAATTTTTTTTATTTTTTCTAATTCTATTTTAGTCATTGAGAGCAGGTCGTGGCCTAATCATTGGTCGGTATTTCAGTTGATCGCTAGATATGATTTTCTTGTAGTTGTGTCTAAATTAAAGGTATAAATACGACCGCACAGTGTGCATGCGTCATTCCTGTTTCAGCTAGCAAACGGTACACACCTTTTGTGAAGTCATAAAGCTTACCTCTTTTTGTAAGAGTTATTTTAAAAGAGTAACTAGGAGTTTCTTGCTGATTCTTCTCGTGGTTCAACTTGCTCGAACCAGTAAAAATAAGAGGTACTATCGTAGCCTAATCATCTAAGCGTTTCAACGAAGAAACGAACGCAACCGTTGAATTTTTGTATAGACATTTATTTACAAATGTTGTCTCAAAAGTAACAACGGTCACAGTAATAGCGGGCTTAGATTTTTAAGTTCAAAGGTCCAAAGTTTTTGACCTTAAATATCTAAACCCCCAATAAGAGTGACCATTGTGAACTTTGAGACAACATTTGTTAAACTAAAATAAAGGTCTGTACACAAATTCAGCTAGTTCCGTTCGATTCTTCGAATACCCTCTTTTATTGACTTAGATGGCTGGGCTTTGAGTTTTAATTCTATACATATATAATCTATCTATAAATAAAAAGGAATATCAGAAATGCATGTACGCGAATAACTTCTTAACAATTGCACTGCTCTTTTTGTCGTGTTAATTATACTTTTTGCCTGTCTGTTTCTTACAGGTAATTCCCGAAGCGACTGAATATATTTTGACGGGTCTTTCACTGGTAGGTTTTGCAAGGAATAACATATGCTACTTTACTTTAGCAAAATAATTAGGGTTCCGCATAAAAAAGATAGAACTATCAAAAAATAACGTGATCAGTGAATTTGCAGGCATCAGCTGGTTAAGATACATAAATATTATCTTTTCATATAAACAATCATTATAGTTAGTGTAAAAGATCTAAATGTAACAAATATCAAATTTTACGTATAATATCAAATATTAGGTTTATACAACTGAGCGACAACACAATTTCGACTCTTAGATTAGATCTGGTCAATTTGAATCTCCCTCAGATTAATTATTGGAGCATTCCCTTTCAGGAAATACGATCTACATACTTAAGGGCATTTTTGGGACAATCCTGAAACTCTTGAGACGTGACCACTTTAGCTGTAGGTAAGTATATATTATTCGACATCGAGAAGTCGGTCAAACGAACACTCGGCTTACACGTGACAGAAACGTGACGAACGTACCGTAACAATTAGGTGCATTTATCGGAATTTTGTAATGTTCATGTTATTAGAAAAATTTCAAAACATTACAAACTCTTCTGCATTCGTCTGATGCAATGTAGGTATTGATTTTCATTTTTTATATTCTACTATATTGATTCCCAAAGTATCAATATCATAAGTTCATTACTAGAAAGGACATCTAAAGCCGCACTAGTAGGATCAGACCAGATTTCGCTAGGCAGGGTAGGGAACACTGGCAGTGAAGGTGAGTGTTAGTGATCACTATAAAGAACACGCTCCTAAACCTACACCTGGGTCACAAAGCAGGCACCGAAGTGCCTACCGGCGCCCATGGACATCTGCACGACCAGAAGGCCAACAGATGCGCTGCCGGCCCTTGGACCTATTAACCTATTTGAACATTTATTCAAAAAGAATGCCACAGCCCGCGACCTACATCTTTCACGTGGAATACAACGATTTAACCTACACTCGAGTGCATCAAAATTGCACATGAGAGCACTTTTTCTGTAAAATGTTTTAATTTTTTTTTAATTAAAATAATATATATTTTTTTAAATATGAGCTTATAGATCATTCACCGGACAGGTATTGAAATGACTTCTAATCCCATATTAAATATAGATCAAATTATTTTTAGTAAAAAAATAAATAAAAGTGTTTTACAAAATAATGTTCTCATGTGCGATTTGATTGCACGCGAGTGTAGTTTGCAGGGAAGAATTCCTCTAGAATAGAGTACAATATGCGTGGGTGGAGTGGTTCAATTGATAATGACTCTCCCTTCCATTCCGGGATAGCGAGTTCGATTTCCGCCAGGTAATATGTATGTATTTGAACATTTATTCAGAAAAAAATAGCTAAAGTCCGCAATCTACCTCTTTTATGAGGAATTTAACGATTTAATCTAGTTACGATGGTTTTTAATTTTTTGACAAAAACAAGACAAACAGACTTAAAGGAGTTATTTAATTAAATACTTCAATTGGTCCAGCAGTTCCCAAGTTACCAACTAAAACAAGGTTTTATTTCTATATTATTTTTATTTAAAACTGTTTGTGTGAATATGTGTTTAAATACAGAATATATTTAAATCTTAATTAATTACGTATTAATAAAGACGCATTATAAGCAATCATGATAAAATATGTATAAAATTATTTATATTTAATTTAAATACCATTTACGGATGACATCAGCTTTTAATGATTAATCGTGATATCCCAAAGCCATATAATATAAGCAATGTGATTGAATTTTATGAATCACAAATCACCAGGGAAGATGTTTTGCACAAGCGTTAAAGTTACGGCAATAAACACAAAATCTGCACAGATTTTAAACCATTTTTATTTAAAAACAATACTAAAAAGAAACACCCTTATATTGCAGTGGCACGAAAAATAAATCAAAAACCAGGTATATATCGATGAAACGAGAGAGATTTTATGAAAATTCAACTCTACTGTTGCATTACAGTGTACGCACCCCTTTATTTGTGGCTTTACAATACGCGCCCCTTCCTGAAACCGGCTTTACCCTTAAAGGGGGGGCGCGAGCACGTGTGTATGCTGTCCCGGGCAGACAGGAAGGACCCATCTCAGCCGACTAGTTAATATATTAAAAAAAATGGATATTTATACTTAACATTTCTTGAAATGAAACTAACAGACGTGATCTTTCCACTCTACAATTATTTTGAAATAGGAAATATTCCTAGGAAATACTTAATTGTAACATTTACATTTGAAAACGGTTGGTTAAATACTGCAATTAGTATTGACTCGTGCATCGTTGTATTAAAAATTATCAACTTGCGTATTTACTTCAGTCGTGTAGAATAGTGTGTCCAGTCCCGTTGAATTCAATTTTAATCTAGCAGAAGAGGTTATTAGCTTAGCTTTTTTTAGTCTTATAAACTCTAGCTGTTATCCTTACAGACTCTAACTTTTAGTCTTATAGACTCTAGTTACCCTTAGAGACTCTAACTTTTGGTCTTATAGACTCTAGGTGTTAACCTTAGAGACTCTAACTTTTAGTTCTATAGACCCTATATATTACCCTTAGAAACTCTATCGTTTAGTCTTTTAGGTTCTAGCTGTGACCCTTAGAGACTCTAACTTTTAGGACTTATTTGTTAGTCTCATTGCAATTTGTTGTTCTATAGTTTTAGCAGTTGCGTCATATAAATATTGTTATGTCATGTTGTGTTTGGTGAGGGCCCGCATGGCGGATACACCTCGACCCTGTTGGATCTTTTGTGCTCAAATATAAATATTGTTACTAAATTCACAATAATAACATAGGTTACTTTATATTTTTTATTGATTAGAGTTCTGCATAAAACAATAAAATTCTCAAAATTGAACAATATCGTAGAATGTAAATCAGCTGAAGTCGTGAGTTATAAACTAATTCAATAGTTTCGGAATTTATTCCGGACAAACACAGTGACACGTAAATTTTTATAAGATATTGATCAAAGGCGGTGCGGTAATTATCACAAATAACTTAGTCGCGAGCAATAGCAGCCCGCGAGGCAATCCTGTCGTGATCGCTTGTGTAAATTAATAGCGTCTTGAACGGCCAAATTTGCATGAATAACGTACGCATTAATTGCAGTGGAATCGATACCCAATTGGCAATTTAGTACATGAATTTTTTTACCAATAAATTATCTAATATATATATATAGTCCTCCACATCGATTTCGATGACGGCGACCCAATAAATCATAGATTAGGTCTTTGATGTGCCCTAATGTGGCACGCAAACCCGAATTTATTCATAAATATTTTTATATTAATCAAATATTTAATTTTAACATTAATTTTTACATTAAAATTTCTATTATTGTTTCGGTCCTGCGCCGTCTCTTGCCAGTCGGCCGCCCGGAGATCGCGCAGGTCCGACTCCACAAGGTCACGCCAAAATAATTAAATAGTAATAGTCTAATTTATATAAGTTTGTATTTTTTACGAAGAAAGGCGATGATTACTGCAACACAGTTACCATTGCTTCTGCGGGATCATCGTTTCCGTTTGCTTGTATTATCTATGTTGCAACTGTTCTAAACAAAAAAGAGAATACTGTAATCCCCCTATAACGCAGTACTCTCATAACGCATGAATATTATTCTATTATGTATATAATCTTATATTATGCACATTCGGGATCGTACAAAGCACGTTGTACAAGAATTCTCTTATAACGCAGAATAATTCTACCGTGTTATAGGGGGACTTACAGCGTTTAAAATGAGATAAAATAAAAGTATTCGCAACTTATCTATACATTTAATACACTACAACATTTAAGCCATCCCATGCGCTTTCTTTAAACCGCGACTGAGGTCCACCAACTGTTGGTAGCACTCTCTGAATCCCTGTAAAGCGAGTCCTTGCTGGCTCTTCATAGCAGAGTTGTTGGCTATGTACTTGTCAACACATTCCACACATTTGGTATCAAGCTGGATATCTTCCTCCGATAGCTGCTCAGGTTTTACCAGCTGCACGGGTGTGGGTAAAATCTGCAATAAATAAATAAATATATACAGGACTAGTTTGGAGATTATTTGAACAATAAAAGATATTAATTTTACTACGCTAAGGATAATTCTTTACGGTAATTTAAAAAAAAAAAACCTTTATTTTTACTTACAGACAGACAGTTCAATTGTACTTATATGTATAGATTACCTGAGGGACCAAGGCATTACTGTCTTCACCATTAGTCAGGTCACCATGGACGGCGTGACGAAGCGCCATCAGAAGCACAGCTTCTCGGATCACCCCACTTTGGACCAACTCTAGCATCAGATTGTCCATACTGTTGTGCCAAGTTAAATAAAATGCCATCGGACCAAAATGGCGCGTTGATCTGGAAATCGTTATTAATTCATCAATTCAATCGTAATTAATCGGCTGGCCCGTTGGCGCAGTGGGCAGTGACCCTGCCTTCTGCTCCGGGGGTCGTAGGTTCGATTCCCACCTTGAATCTGTGTGTATTATCCATATGTATGTTTTTATATATTTCTAAAAAAAATATTTGTATATAACAGGCGGCTGTTACCTATAACACAGGCATTAAGTTGTCTACCTTAGGAACAGACGTCCTTGTGTCATATAGCATCGATTATATATGTGATTGTAATTGCTAATGTGATCTAACAGTGAACTGAACCTGCAACTTGCAAGGCAGGCCTCGTTTCTACATCGAGGTAGTGAAATCGGTAGGTACCCAAACAATGTGAGACGCTAACCGCAGGTCTGTAACTTAATGAGGGATATTTTAGTTGACCGAATAATTCGTTGGCCCCAACTGGCCGCATGACTCAAAGGATATGAACAATTTTATGTATATTATTGTAAAGCAGTTCTTATGACTCCTTAAGATATCGTCAAAGGTGTAATAGATCGACGGAAACAGTAAATTAGCTTCCACTCAATTTGACTATAGTGAACGGAAAATTTTAATAAACAACTGATTGTTTCAGCGATTTATCCAAATTTGCCACTTAATTTCTCTGACTTTATTTTATATATAAAAAAAATCATAGCTTGTTTTACGTGCAATTGTAATATTATTTTATATTGGACGATCCAGTTATAAGCTAACACAATATGTACACAGTAGACTAACTACAATCTAAAAATAATAAAAAATTTAAAAATGTAAGTAAAGGATGAAATGAAATGAATAAATTAAAATATGGAATCCCCCATATAACGCGGTGGATTTATTTCGCGTTATAGGGAAACGCGTTGTAGGAGAATTCTCGTACAACGCGCTTATACAGCCCCGAATGCGCATTATACAATATTATAGTACCAAAGTCTGTTTAAAATGCTGAGGTTGGCTGTTAATTCCCGAAACCCCCACAATCCCGGCGACAACTTTATCACTCGTGCCTTCAGAGAATGTTAGAATGGGTCACCCATCTATCACCCGGCAGCGGTAATAATAGCGTAACTTAGCGATCGACTCAAATGCCGATCACATATTATATATCAATGATACCCCTAAAATTAGATTACTTAAATGAACAAACACAACTCTTGGATTTAATTAATTAATCTTTTAAACTCTCTAATTGTATTACCGGTTTCTGGGCAACAGAAAGGCAAAACTTCAAATATAAATGTAGTTTTGTTTAATGAGGTGACTTTGAAGGAAGTAATCATCTTGGACATGTGCTTATTACTTGTGCTTTAACGACTCCGAGAGCTTGCTCGTGAAATAGGTTAACCATAAATTCAATTATAATAGACATTGCCGGCTGGTCGAAATTAGACCACAAAACCTATTTGGGTACAACGACATATATTATTCTTCTTCTTCCTAGCGTTATCCCGGTGTAGTAGTACCAGGGTCCACTTAGATTGCAGAGGATTTGGCTGTGGGGCCCCTAAGGTAATTTTTTCTTATAATCATTATTAATGGATCATATAATCATTTATTAATGTTTAATTTTTAAAAAAAGGTATCATATGAGTACGAATATATATTTATAATCTTTACTAACACTACTAAAGATTATATACATACTCGTACACACGTATAGTATAAGAAATAGTGTATTATATTCCACTATACCGCTCTCACGTCCATAATTTTTTACCATGAGGTTTCTAATAGCAATAAAACCGCCTTTGCACTACAATTGATTTTTCTTTATTTTTGAAATCAAATGTACTGTGTTATTACTTTCTGTCTTTTGTATGCAATAAATCTATTCATCTAAAAGTCGGTCAGAAGTAGCAAAACCACCCCAACCAAAAGCTTAATAAAGAAATATAAACATTCATATATCACGACAAATGGTGGGGGCGTCCCTTTTTCTGAATTCACGGCGTCCCCATTTTCATATCAGTATGCTCCGATCGCTGGCCCATTTTGACCGACCTCTTGCAATACTAGAATATTAATCAAATGGAAGGACCAAAGATTCAACAATTTCAAAAGAAAGGTACGGTTAGTGAGGCTTCTTTTGTTTGTGGCACTATTGGAATGCTATTGCCATTTCTTAGAGCCTTTGTGACTCAAAGCGTAGAAGGACATTCGAAACCCGTTAAGTCCTTGGTTCGGTCTTCAATCCCGTTGTGGTTTTATGGCATCCACTCGTAGCATAAGCATATTATGAAAATTTACGGGTTATCCATAAATTAAAAAAGAGCTTGTAAAAGTTTACTTGAATAAAATATCATTTGAATTTGAATTTAGGTCACCCGTTAAAAGAGGAGTAAAGTATCAGCAAAATGTAACAATGTGTTAAAATGGTATTGGGGGTTAAAACTTTGGAAGCTTTATGACGTCACATGTTAAAATTAAAAATATTAAAAAAAATTGACACTGCCGTTTTCTTTTAATTTAATTTATAACTAGTTGTGTCCGCGACTTCGGCCGCGTAACATAAGGTAAAAAAATTTAGCGTAATGATATATAACCTTTAACCTTCTTTGATAAATGTCCAATCTAACATTGAAATATTTTTTCAAATCGGACCAGTAGTTGCTGAGATAAGCGCGTTGAAGCAAAACAAGCAAACTTTTCAGCTTTCCGCTCAAGAGGCAGAGAGGATGGGGTATCTATTGTGTGAATGCTGTGAATATTATAATTTGATAACAATTAATTCTAGCTGTTCCAATGTTTCACACCAATATTTTATCAGTAATTCAATCCACTAAATTACACCTGTTTTCAAGTTATGACGTGACCAAGGCAAATAGATATTAATTTCATCTTATTTATTACATTTTGAATATATTTATATAATAACAAAACATTTAAAATTATAATAAATAGATTTCTTCCGGAAGCGAAGATCAAGCCCAAACTACCGGAGTAGAGTTACATATTATGAAATGTCTTCACAATGCGTGCCGTCTCAAGCAATACTGCTTTCTGTAACCAGCCCTTGATCCAACTGGCAAGTTAGAGTTTAAGCCATTTAGACTATTGTATGACACGAACCTTTTTTTTTCTTAAATTAGTCTAGTTGTGTCCTACTGCTGGGCAAAGTCCACCTTCTTCTGTCCTGGGCCAAACTCAACCACAACTTGCAGTATAAAAAGTGTATAACATGGAATTTATACTAAAATTCGTGGCAAAGTGAGAATAGTCGTTCAGTTGTCGCTATAGATCTTATCACAAACGCACTTGAATTTTCAGCAACACGAAAAGTAACCATAAATTGCTTTATTCAAATCAAGTCTAAGAAATTCTATTTAGCAAAAGTAACGACCGTTTTCAAGTTCATTGCCTTGAGTTAATTAGAGAGCTACAATATATTTCAATGTCTTGGTACTAGTAAGAATTCTATACATTATACTAGAATTTTTGTTTTAGGCCTGAAGTCAAATCAACAACAAGAAACAAACACACAACAATAAACTAACATACAACAATAAAAGAAGTCAATAAGAAACAGGGAATTACGAAGCACTTATAATTTCTCTACTATTTTAAGAAATACTTTCAGTACGCCTTATATTTTCACTTCCCCTTTAAATTATATTGCCTGAGGCTGAGTTGAGTGTGCTGCCTACAAGCCGGAGTTGAGTGTGGTAGAGGGGTCGCCATTTGAAGAAAGAACCAGGTTTTCAGATAGTTCCCATTCCTGTTGGCTTAAGAGGCTCTTTTTTGTATTATGTAGAACGAAAGTTGGTTCTTTTTTTATTAGCCTGTAAGGTCGAACTGCTGGGCAAAGGCCGCCCCTCTTTTAAACATTTCTCAACTATCCTGAGCTATCCCAATCCTTTCCCGCATAGGCGTCCAGTCGTCGCGCCACTTCTTCCTCGGCGTACCTGGTCTTCGGCGGCCTTTGGTGGTGATTTTATACTACACAAGCGGAACCGGCAGACGTTGTCCTGCCCGAAAGTTGGGTTACTTACTACATTCTATTATCGTATAATATTATCCCCGTTTCCGCCTTCACCCCACTCCACTCCGGTCCCGCCGGCAAGACTGCACGAGCGCTGGCACAAGGGCACCAAGTACCAGTGCCCTCACTGTCCGGACGAATTCGTGTAAGTCGGATATTATCTACTTATTATATTAAAAGTACTGACACTAAAATACATTTTTTTTTGTAGAATTATTTTGTAGAGAAAAAAAAAAACAAGTTCGCTTTAGACTAATCGATTTGAGTAAAACTTCGTTAGCTTCGTCGTTATGTTTGTGTGTACATATATGTATATTATATACATGTATATAAGTATATTAATTTTCTACAAGCTTATCAATTTATTATGGGTTTTCTTTGATAAATGAATGAATGGAAATAAAAAATGAAAACATTTTTTATTCTTATTCATTATCGGAAAAATCAGTAATTTATTAATTATTGTGGATGATTGTATCGCCGAGACAATAGGCTAATGGTATGAGAGATAAGATACGTATCTCTCTTTTTCAACTTCCGTTCGCCTCGCCCGATCACTGTTTTTCGTTACGCTCTCGACACGCATTGCCCAAGTCAAAGGTGCGTAAAGAAGTTCGACTTCTAAGAAACTGTATTGATTACAAACATTCTGTTAAGCAGTATTTCAAGGGATCGGTTTCGTAAATTTACCCAATAGCGCCCAAACTTTTGAAACTACGTGTAAGGACGGATAACAAGAGAGGAAACGGATATTCCGTTACTGTCCAGTATCTCGCAAAATATCTATCCGTATCCGTTTTCATCTTTCGTCACTACTCATATGTCGTCCGAAATTGAAGATGGCTGACATCGTAAAATTGTACTCGACAACTACTTTTATACGCTGTGCATTTACGCCGGTGCCCTCCATCCCCCATACATAACTAAACTGTCATGAGCTGCTAAAAACGTAACGTATCTACTACAACGAGGTAAATAATTACACATCTTCAAATATTTATTTTGAATTTAATTTACTATCATTTGCATCACGCGAACAATACACGTATGAACTCACTTCTGGGCGTAGCAAATTATTAAAAAAAAAAAAACAAGAATACAAACATAACTATTGAGGTCAATAAAGTACAATGACGACTTTTCATACATTGCTGTTATATGTATGTCAGGATATTAAAACAATAATAATAAATAATGTCAATTCAGGTAGAAAAAGTCAATTTGTATCAAATAATTTAATATTATCCATCTGCTGTCATTATTCCTAAATATTTTTTAATACTATTTACCTTGTAAATTTAAATTTGAATTTGATTTTTTAATACTATTTACCTTGTAAATTTAAATTTGACCGATTGCCATCTGACGTCATCCTCGGAACCCCCACGATCTCTACAACCTTACGACTAATATCACAAAGTGACATTACTCGGATCCCACTGTTTTACGTGCCTTCCGAAACACGGACGAGGTTGGATATCAAATATAAACCGGTGCTAGGAGGTCACCCATCTATCACCCGGTCGCAGCAATAGTAACTTAACCTAGCGATCGACTCAAATGCCGACCGAAATTAATTAAAAACGTTACAAATAAAAGAAGTAGGCTGTTAACAGTGAAGCAGAGTAATGAACCAGAATGCTCAAGAAAAAATCTATCTTTTGTAATATATGTATGTCATTGAACGCAAAACGGTTGTAGGTGAATTACCACTAGCCGGCGATCTCTGGTACTTATAAAACTTTCCACTAGAATCACCTGTTTATTGTTGAAAACCGCATTAAAATTCTTTGCGTAGCTTAAAAGACCTAAGCGTACAAGAACCTCTAAAGGAAAAAAGGAACACTTATATGATCACTTTTTTGATATTCTGTCCGTCTCAACCCTTTTTCTCAGGAACGCGTAGAGCAATAACATTGAAACAAATACTAAATACTAGGACCTGCGATCCTATAAAACTGTGAAAAAAGTCAACTTCCAAGTGTACGCAATCAAAATTTATCACATTTCCCATACACTCGCAAAGAAAGCTAAAACCTGTAGGGCACTACCCGTTAACCTAGTTCCGTTGATATACCGTTGGTATGCTTAAAATAACCTGGTAAAGTATAACGTGACAGTACGGGACCCTTAGTGCGCGAGTCTGACTCGCACTTGCCCGGCTTATTTATAGTATATACAGGACATTGCAATACTTACATGTGCATTTTTATTCCCCATATCACCGTATATGGCGGCTCTGACCATCCAATTTTCACCGTCAGGCGGAGTTTTGAATGAAAACTCCTCCGACCAGCCATATATGGAACCAGCGTGATAGACTGAAAATAAATAAAACATTTTTTTTTAAACTTCAGACTTTTGTAAAGTAATATTATGCCGGCGCCAGATATTAGTACAGTATTCATGATATTAGTTAATAAAATGGATGGATGACAAATGGCCATTTCATAAGCACGCATGATTATTTTAAATTTTATGTTTCTTCTAAATAAATAGAGATACATTAAAAAAGTGTTATTATTATAAACACGGCTTTTTAATTCAGATGATTAAAAATCGGATTTACCTGATAAGTTGGTTAAAAACCGTGTTTATAATGCCGGCGCCACACAGCTTCATTTGAATGATCATTTCAATGATCATTGTAGAGTGGCCGACGACTTTGTGTAGCATTGCAAAGTTTAGTAGTACTTTGTAGTCTTCTAGGACAAAAATGTACAAGTGCTTGGTGACGTCACATATCAAAATTTAAAATATAGTAATAAAAAAATTTAATTTGCAGTTTCCTTTAAATTACTTTTTTATTTTTGCAGTATGTGACGTCACACAAGTGGGTGTTTCGTAAGAGTGACAAGGACGGGGGGGGGGGGGAAATAACCCCTAAGAGAGAATAGGTTTCTCGTAGGCTTGCACGCTACACTTTAGATACGATTGTAGTCTATTATAAAAAAAAAAGATTAATTTTGAATTATATGTATGTACCATATTTTGTGTCAAACTTCAAGTCTGGCAACAAAGTCCTGTGTATCCACATGCGCCTTCGTAGTTTCCCTCCATCTGTGAAGAGTGTCCTGGTACCCACTGCTTCCTTGTCCATATCCTTTTCCCCATACTGAACACGAGAATCCAAAGTGTCGTTGTATGTGGTCCAAGTCACGACAATGTCGTTAGTTTTGGCTGCCAATAAAAAACATTTAGATAATAAATAATGCAATTGGCCAAACAATGGTATGTAATAAATCAAATTTCGTCATATAATGAAAAAAGGAAAAGATAAAATCAAGTCGCCCAGAGCATTTCAAGACATGCTTCTATAGAAGGGTTCTGTATCCAAGATGGAATAAAGTTATTGGTTAAATAACTTTAAAAGTTGTCAGATTTCTTATTGAGTATTAGCATGTCCTATGAACATGGAAAATTTCTAATAATTTGGAAATACTAGGAGGAGAGGGGGACACATTGCAAAACTCTTTCAAAGCCAATTATTCAAAAATAGTACCCTTAAAAAGAAGCTGTATATAGCCTTGCATTTATTTTAAAAGACCTATTTAAAGATACCCCACATAATGGGGTTGAATGAGAAAAAAAATTCATGAAATTTTTTTTCCACCCCTTAAATGTCAAATTATTATTATTTTATGATGCGAAAAATAGAATCTATATGCACTACATAATTGCACCAAATTTCATGCATTCATGCATAATTGTAGGAATTAGACATAGGCGAATGGATAGACAGACAAAGTTAAACTATAAGTGTTCCTTGTAGTACTACAGAACCCTAAAAGCATCATCATCATGAATGTATAAATGACAAACTGTACACATTAATTTGTATCCGCAAAATTATACTTTAAATTATTTCAACAGAAAAATAGTATAGCTATTGCTAAAAAAGTAGTGAAAAATATTATGTAGTAAATATTAAAATTGTTTCCCAAATTATTATTAACATGTATACAGTAAATAAATGAAAAAATTATGTTTTTTCTTCTAATGACAATAAATTTTCAACCAACATATTATTAATATCACAAGTTTATCAGCAAATGCTTTGAAGGTCAATTATAATACGCATAAATAAGGAAGAGGTCAGTGAATATTATTATCATCTAAGAGATGATGTTTGCTCATAAAACCAGGCTATCAAGCTCTAATCCAATTGTATGTGTTTAAAATACTTAATATTACACAGATATAATATTTATCCTTTGTTTACAGCATTTTACTATAACAAAAAACCAACAATTCCTTTACATATAAAATCTGCTTTATATAATCATTGTTGGGTAACAAAATTAAAAACAGAAAAGAAAACAAAAACATTTTCAATCTTTACATTAATACGGTAAAATAAAAAATAGTCAAATATGTTTAATACATCATAATTTTTAAACAATTTTCTTGTATTTAAAGTATTTTTGCTATCCTGATTAAAAATGATAATTCATCAAGTGTATAAATCTCAACATTTTATGATGTTTGGTGTTATCTTTAATGGATTGTGGAAATTAAATATCTGTTTGTAACAGCCTATTTATGCTAAACTTGTGATAATACTGGGAACAAGGGGAGACAACAAAAGCCAAAACATTATAGAGATTATTTTTAAAATTGCCTCAAATCTCTTTGTTGTCTCGCAAGCAGAAGTTACTGATAGTTTATTAGCAAGAGAGAATACTTGACAAACTAAGGCAAAAATTGTACAAATATATTCGAACAAATAATTCTTAGGACTTCTTATAGGAAAGACTATAGTCAGGAAGCTGATTTAATTATCATTATCTCCATAAAAAGTAAATAAAATTGCTTAATTATAAATAATCTAAAAATATTCCATAATAACTTACATCCAAAGGAAATATGAATTTGTTCTGGTTGGCAGTAATTACAGTCATATCCAGGACTTACGCGAGGAATGTTAACTGCTATTGCATATTTAATAAACAAAAAGAATAGTAATGATTTCATTGCGATTCGACTGCACGAGATTTAGCACAATATAAATAAAAGATTATAAAACGCACTATACCATTTCGTATGAGCGAAAATATTCAAATATTTAAGAAATTAATATAATTACAACTTTATTGGACTCGTCCTCTCAATAATCGCTAAAGCACTAAAGTATTGAAGTGACACAAAAATTCAAAACAATATCATAATGTTGATAAAAGTATCAAAAGTCAAAACATACATCCCAGTTCAAACAAATGTACTAGGGATGGATCTGATGTCGATTAATCGAAAAATCGATTCTTTTAAAATTATATACAAAAGAACGATTTTAAATCATGAATCGATATTCAAACAAGAATTCAAATTTTCAAAAGAATGTGGATTACATTCTATTTTTCTGTTATGATATATAAAAAACATTTAATTTTTAATTCGGAAAATGAATAACTTCTTTCAGTACCTAATATTTTGATATGGTAATAATTCTCCTTTTAAACGTTTATTCTTTCTTATTACTAGTCATATGCAATATAATGTAGCTAGTCATATGTAATGTAATATAATATAGCACGCTTTGAAAGTCACAGCAAATTTTACAAAAAAAAATGTGGGTTACATTTTTTGACTTGTCCAATTCCATTGGGTTTGGGGCCATATTTTGATTGACAGGTTTGGGGGCATGTAGCCGCGGTACCAAATGAGTTGTAATTCAGTGAGTTATGTTTTAGCGTTAAAATTCTCCTTATAGAAAAATAGGCGTATGTGCATGGCCAGCTGTGAAAACTTCATCGCAATACGAAATAAAACAAAGCTATTTTCAAAACATCATTTATTCAGTCAAGTGGCGAAATCTTAACAATTAATGACATAATAAAATATGTAATTTACTTAAAAAATATAACTTAACTAATTTATAATAAAATATCACAAGTAAAATTGCGATTACCGATTTGTACTTGAGGTGAGTAAGTAACGACTTAATCTCCTTAGCTATAATAAACTCAACAACCTACTCTTTGAAATTTTAATGCCCAAAGATTACAAACTGCCAAAATAGACGGAAGTTTTTAAAACAATGTTTTATATACAATCTATAAAATTATTTATGTTTTATTACGTTCAATCTACAATACCTACTCTGTTAGTACAGGAGAGAAGTCACTTTAATATGAGCAAAAGATAGCCAAGTTTTACACCTACAATAACTACTGGAAATATTTTTTTATGTAATTAAAAGTAATGCCCTTTTTATTCTAACTAGATTCTTGTATTCAAGCTTTTGTAAGGGTGTTATTTTTAACGAATAACAAAAATAATTTTAAAAGAAAAGCCTAATAGCGTGTTCTATTAAATGTAATAAAAGATTTTCTTTCAATTATTCTGTACATTATAATTTCTACTATTATTATAGCATTTATACGTGAAGGGCAACCTCCCTGTATCCCTGAAACGTAATCTCTTCAACATGTGTATTCTGCCTGCCCTAACCTATGGTGCACAAACTTGGTCATTAACCGAAGGCAAGAAGTCCAAACTCAAGGTTTGACAAAGGACCATGGAATTGCTTTAAATGAACTGAATTAGTTCCCAACACCACCCTGCGTTCTATGATTGGAGTAATGGATGTGCGGAAGAAGTCCGCAAAGCTGAAGTGGGAATGGGCCCCAGAATCCGCTTAGATTGTGGCATTTTACTATATGTAAACATATTGAATTTATTTTACTTATAATAACACAGACTAGCGACGAAAATATCAAGATATCTTCAACGTGCTTTTCTACCCTTTATAAATAGCTAATTCTTTTTTAACTGACATGCATGTTTTTCATATAGCAGTGGTTGGATAAGTAAAATGTTTGTATGTATTTGTAAAAGTTAAAGCTTCAATTAGGTTCTGCGGAATATATTCAAATATCTTGTTGAATTGCTGGTTCAAAAAATAAATAAATACAAGGGCAGTTTTGTGAATGTTGATTGTGTTAAATTGAAATTTTATTTTAAGTAATTCTGAGAACATCTAAGTCATATCGGTGTGTAAAGTGAGTGAATTCCTCGTAAATTACGAACAAACTATGCAAATTTAAGAGATCCGAAATACACCGATATGTCGTATAATTATTCTGATGTTTTAAAAACATCGATGTTTTTAAATATGGTGCATCCCTGAGATTTCACATTGCAATACCTTTGGCATTTCATTAAATTTATTCACCGTTTCAGACACATTATTTTAACATGATGGAATAAAAGTCTTTACTTTGTATTGTTTCGTTTCGAGCTCTCGGCAAATTACGTTTTATCATCTCCATTTGGATGCTCTCGGTCAAATGAATTATGGTAATAGATTTATCAAGATGGCGTGCTTATATTTTTTCACAGGACTTCAAAAAAAAGAAGGCCATGTTAACCTGTTTGTATGTAATATTATGAGACATGAACAGCTTTCTGTTGTGTGAATTTTTTAGTCAGTACACTTAATCACCCACTGTTGGGCATAGACTCCATTCTCATAGAGAACTCCCACTCTCTCATGTCTCTTGCCAGTCGCTTCCAGTTCCCTCCTGTTACCACTTTTAGTCTTAGCCAGTTTCTACAGGTACATATAAATTTTTGGCTTTCATGCATTTATGCCAATATGTACCGACTAAAAATAAATATATATTTTAAGTAGATAATAATATATTAAACTAGTTGTTAGCCGAGACTTTACCCGCGTAAAATTAAGTGAAAAACATAGATTCGATCTTAGAGTGGCGATCTATGTATAGTCCATATAGCCTTCCTCGATAAATGGGCTATCTAATACTGAAAGAATTTTTCAAATACTACTAGTAATTCCTGAGATTAGCGCGTTCAAGCAAGCAAACAAACAACCTATTAAGCATTATATATTTAAAAAAGTATAGTATATAGATAATTAATTGACGTCTTACAGTACGGAATGTACGTATATGTGGTGTGTGCAGAAATGTAGTCAAAAAGATTTTCAATCGCATAAAAATCTGAGGCTTTGCAATTGGCAATCGGTTATCTTAACTCGCCCCACAGCCACATCCTCTGCAATCTAAGCGGACCCTGGTACTAGACCGGGATAACGCCTAGGAAGCAGAAGAACCGCGTTCAGGCGAACAAATAAACTGTACACCTTTTATATATTAGTATAGATATAAATATTATCATATTATTAATATATCTATCTATACTTTAAAATTATTCGAAAATAAATAATGCCTATACACATCAACATTGGAAAGGGTGGAGTAAATCTGTCAGTGACCAGATTCTATCCCCTAACCCGCACAGAAAAACCGCCTTTCTAACGTTCATATATAAAACATATAGTATAACCAAACCCATCTATCTTTTGAATATTTAAATACAAACCTTTGACGAGAAGACAAACAGCGCTCCTTGAATGGCTAGTCATAGAATTGTCTGCAGGAACGTTTAAGCAGAAGAATTTTCTTTTTAAAATTTACTCATATATCGTTAAATCAAACAAAGCGGGCGTTCTTACTTTGTAACACTCGCCCGTTGTTGGATAGGACTGAACAAAGAAGGTAATGTAGCGCGGCGAAGAAGGTACTATCTAGACCACAATGCTCGGCTTTATTTGATGCGATTAATAACGCCACTCGCTTCAGATATTAAAGTGCTTTGTGAGATGTTTCTCGGTAAAAAAAAAAACACTCGTTTTTGTTTCACATTTTTAATGTCAAGCTTTTTACGGGGACAAAGAAATAAATTGCGTCTATAGATGAGAGCTAGAGTTTCGGGTGAAACTTGGCCACTTACAGCTTTTGGACATATGCGTTACTTTTTTTAATCCATGACAAATAGGTAACTACTACATTGCAACAGCCCACAGCTTAAATAGAACACTCAGAAGAAAGAAAAACTTTATTTAGCCAATTATTATTCCTCTATGAAAACTTAATTAAACGAAAACCATAACAGTACAACATTTAACTCTGCATGGTTTAAATACATAAGCAAAAAACATGTGGCATTAGAAGCATAATAGTGCTACGTATATAAAAACAAAAGTTACCCAATTCCACAAATTCATTTTCAGTGACAGTTCCACAAAAAAGTTAATGACATAGTTTTCGGCATTACTTATAAGAATTGATAGGATCAGGCGTTACTTTGCGGAAATCCATGACATGCATGAGAAACTAAACTACTTTGCTTTAAAGGAAAGGTTATTCGTCAAGAAAACTTTACGAATAACCTTTGTAGAGTCTATCTCCTGATGATGCTTCGGTGTCGAAGCGAAACGTGCGTTGAGGCCCTACATCTTTGCAACATAAGGTGGGCTTTTGAGACTTACCTACATCTTTGCAACATAAGGTGAGCTTTTAAAGACCTCTCTACATCTTTGCCGCATAAGGTAAGCTTTTGAAGACTTCTTTACATCTTTGCCGCATAAGGTAAGCTTTTGAAGACTTCTTTACATCTTTGCCGCATAAGGTGAGCTTTTGAAGACTTCTCTACATCCTTGCCACATAAGGTGAGTTTTCAAAGACTTCTATACCTCCTTGCCACATAAGGTCTGCTTTTGAAGACTTCTCTACATCCTTGCCACATAAGGTAAGCCTTTGAAGACTTCTCTACATCTTTGCCGCATAAAGTGGGCTTTTGAAGACTTATCTACATCTTTACAACATAGAAGGGCTTGCTCTATATGTCTTTGCCTCATGAAATGGACTTTAGAAGAAAGCTCGCTCTAACTCGCCCCACATTAACATTCGCTACAATTTAAGCGGACCCCTGACAAAGCTAGAAAGCGAAGAATAAAGAGAACTTACAATTATCTTTCTGTCCCTTAATATCTTCGAGTAGAACGTTGAAGGCGTGGTCGAGGAATCGCAAGCATTTGTGGTACTTGCGCGCGGCCGCTTTGTACCGCGCCGACCCGAAGTACTCGTTACCGGCGCTCTTCAGGTTTCTTATACTTTCCATCAGCTCCTCTATCTGAAACAAAGAGAGAAAAAAAAATGTTAAGCATTCCTTGGGACTTCCTTTTATGTATTCCTTCTACCGGGATAGCCCAGGTCTTTTAACATGGTCCGCTTAAATTATCGAGAATGTAGATGTGGGAAGAGTTAAGAGACTGCCATCTGACGTCATCCCCGGAAACCCCACAATCACCCCCACATTGAGTGACATTAATCAAGATCCACTGTTTTACGTGCCTTCCGAAACACGGAGGAGGTCGGGTGTTTTAAAAACAGTGTTCGAATGGGTCACCTGAATAACAAGGTCAATTTTTTTTTCGTTACATTCACACACCAATTGTTATCTTGTTGTATTAATCCGTTGTCTTTTCATTCCTGTGGTCTCATGAAATCTTTTATAGCACCAGATCTTTTTTTTTCAAAGTTGAAAACTGGTCTAGAAATTTTGGGACTCTGGGTTCCAGATCGAGCTTCTTCTATGGAGCGACCATTTCTGTTATGAGCCGGGCGTCACGATGGTACATGGCTGCTCGATGGTTGTATTCCACAACAAGAACATACAATAACCCCAGGGGAAGTTAGGTCACTCACACCTCAAGGCATTGCGGTTTATTGCTTACGTTTAAGTTAAAGATTACAGTAATGCGGTATTTCTGTCTACAAATTGTATTTAAAATGAATTATCGTATGGTATTCACCGATATTATAATATTACCGATACGACTTAGGAATGAAAATACTGTATTCACTAGAGATCTCCAGCTGTTCGAAATTCGTCCAAAAATCTTTAGATTTAGGTACTGTATTTAAAACTGTATACATAATTTCAATTATTTTTACAACGACATCGTTATATTGGACAATTATTTAACAAACGTCATGACCTCGCTTGGACACAATTTTGTTGTAAAATTTGTACATATGGGTTTGTAAACCGCGTAGCATGTCTGTGAGTGAGGTTTTTTTTTATTAATTTGTATTTGTAATCGTTATTTTACAAAAATATTATCAATCACAGACATTCCTCATTTTCTTACATTTGTGCCTAATTTCATACTCATCCGTTAGCGCGTATTAGCAGTTGTCACTCAAATGAACCACGTGTCCGTTTGCCCCCTTTACAAAGACAATTCTTTAAATATGTGCGATTGCTTTAAATTTAAAAGATATACACACATCATAAATCGCAAATTATCATAGAAGAGATTTGTAAAACTTTAGGATAAATCACTAACATTTCGTTCAAATCACTTGAGTAATTTTCTTTTACCTTATATTATCCTAGTACCTGATAGTACCAGAGTCTGCTTACAATGCAGAGGTTGTGGCTGTGGGGAGAGTTAAGATGACCAAAGTGCTGTTTGACGTCATCCCCGGAATACCTTCAAATTCCGATATCTCTCGACTAATTTCACTCAGTGACATTAATCGTGACCCACTATTTTAAATGCCTTCAGAAACACTGAGGTGGATATTAGAAAAGTTAGAATGGCAGAGTTCAAATGGGTCACCCAACTGTCATCCGGTCGCGGTGAGAACTGTTTAACCTAGCGATTGCTTCAAATGCCGAATAATGGTCCGACTAAGATGTCCTAAAATAATAATAACCTAATTAATCAAATCAAATCATTTATTTGCAAAGATTTTAGATACATCAATACACAATGACACAAACATATGAGATTAAAAAAAAAATTAACTTAAATCTATTGAAAGTATAAATAATACAAGTTGAGTTTTTAGGTCATCTGTCTAATAATACATCTATAGGTTTATGTGGGTAACAAAACGAAATAGCCATCTCTCCATTTGCACTTTAGGCTCAACGTGCCTCACGTTTTATGTTAAAGAATTTTTGTCTCGTATCTGGAATGCTTGAAGGACCCTGGTCGTTTGCCTCTTGAGACAGAAAAAAGATCTATATAAGTAAAAGCTATTGGTAATTGAGAGAAACGAGACTTATATGGTATTTAAGGAAGACTATTTAGGCATTGTCATATGACATTGCAATGCGAATAAGTTTCGAATGCAAAGTAAATAAATAGAATAAATCTTTTTTAGGGTTCCATAGTACTACAAGGAACCCTTATAATTTCGTTCTGTCCATCCGCCCGTCCGTCCGTCCGTCTGTTTGCCCGTACGGTGGAACCCCCTAGCATTTTCAAACTATTAGACATTGAGACTTGAAATTTTCCATGTTGATAGAACATGCTAAAAACTCATTAGGAAAATTTTGAACGAAATCGCACAACAACTTTAAAAGTTATTTAACAAATACGTTCATAGCGTATCAGATACGGAACCCTTCTATATAAGCGTATGTTGACATGCTTTTGGCCATTTTTATTGTTTTTCGCATTCAGTATGTTGATATAATGCACACAGTTACAATTTGCGAGCAGCAGTCAGTCAACAATTCTAGCTCCTAATTCAGAACAGTATATACGATCTAAACCTTTTCTCAAACTTAAATAGAATTTCCAATGCACCGCTCTGAAATGCCACAATATCGAACGTTTTATGATTTGTACAAATATCCTCTCTACACTCTACATTACGGTGGGATGAATGCCGCTGTAAAATATGCGAAGCCACGCTTCGGCGTCATTTATTCAAGATATCGTCACACGCGGCTGGAGTTTTCTGTTTGCATTCTACGGAACGAGTTTAAGCGATGAAAACTGGCTGTGTCCTGTTACATTTTTAATTCTTAACTAAAATGCTACGAGCGTTGCTTTTAACATTTTATTATTTACTATTTTAACCCTCCTAATATGACACCTTCGAAAAAAAGAAAGCATTACTTAGTCTGTACTACTATTAAATCCCGAACAAGCTTTTTACCAAGGCAACTATATATTTGGCAACATACTTATACAACGAAATAAATAAACAACTAATTACTAACAATTTAAACTATAACTTATCTAAAAGTAAACTCACAATTTGGCTTCTCATCGTCAACTGTGATGAAACAGAAAAACTTTTAAAAATTATGCGTTAAATTTAGGACACTTATTTTCTCTACATTTACACATGTACCCAAACACAGACATATATACACACACACATGCATACACACGCACACACACCTTTTGTTGGTAATGAAGGGCCAGAGCCCCAAGTACAAATTGTACCTGAAAAAGAATAGTTTTTTTTTCTGGCGAAGTTCTTGGAGACACGTCTTTAATCTGGCAGTGTCGATTGATCCGTTCTTAACGAATGTCTACTCACTATTAACTACCATGAAGAAAAATTACGTGTTTGTACGTCCCGCGGTTTTCGAGATTTCGTGATGGGTAACCTTTCGCTCTAATATAATATATGTATAGAAGAAGAGAAACCACACACGGAAGGCTTAGCCCTAAAGTTATGTGTATATCTTCCTACTCCCTACGGACTCTATAATAGATTGTTAATTACTTTATTCGCTGTTGTGAAATATGCTTAAATTTAATCACACTCACAGTCTACTTAAGTTGCAGAGGATGTGGCTGTGGGGCGAGTTAGGATGACCGACTGCCGTCTGATGTCATCCCTGGAACCCCTAAAATCTTTATGGTATCCAAAACAAGGAGGAGATCGGATATTTGAGAACCGGTGTAAGTATATGTCACCCATCTATCATTCGGCTCGGCGAGAACTCCTTAAAATAGCGGTCGACTAAACTGCCGGCCACTATGAAGCTTCCACCCCCCAAATACCTGCTCATCAAACACTTTCTTACCTTTTTAAAAGAATGGAACGGTTTGTTAATGATGTTTTCTTGATAAACCTCGTCTGCCATTATGAAGATATGATGCTTGTAGGCAAACTTAATAATTTCTTCGATATTCTCTCGTGTTAGGACCTGTAAGAAAGCAAGCTATGTATATAAAATACTAGCGGACTTGGAAGACGTTATCTTCTCGATTTACGAACAGGTCCAGTACCGACGCCATCTTTCGGAACTATACCGTAGTTGCGACCTACTCATTTTTTTTAAATATTAGTATAATAATATTAGTATAATCTTTTGTATTACTTATTGCGAGTGTTGTGTATGCCTGCAAAAAGCCTGTCACACGTGTTTATATATTCTTTTCATTATTTTTAGTATTAGTTTCTTTATTTTTTCTTAATTCTCCCCGGAAATAATGTGTATGATACAAAACAGTCAGGCGTCAAATAGGCCGAGCCGTTTTTAAGTAATACCTAGAAACATACCAAGACCTACCGGATCCAATTTCTCTTTAATCATCTACGAACCCCTTGGGATATATACACAAAATTTTATCCAAATCGGTAAAGCGGTTTAGGAGGACCAGGACGGCAAAGCCTTGTACAGTCGATTTTTTTATACATAGACATGTAATAAAGCTGTATAATTGTTGCAACTGAACTTGAACTTTATGTATACATATATGCAGTTACAAATAAAGCTTTTCTTTCTTTCTGTAGATTGCACGACCGTTCCCCATATCTCCGCCGCGTAGTGGTAAGGAGGAACTACCGTGGGGGTTTTAGTCAGTTGGAGTCCGACATAACCCACCGTCGGCCCTTGTGGCAGATGGGTACCCGTGCCAGGTTTCCCCATTTAAAAAAGAAATGCTTATTTTAATGCTTATTGTCGCTTTCTCCTGATCCCATCTTCCTTTTTCTATATTCTAAAATAGCATTGTTTTGATAGTGGTGATGGCAGAAAATTATTGTAAAAACAGAATATAAAAGACATTTATCTTATAAGCAGGATACATGTTTCGATTTGATTCTGCTACAAATATAAGTGTTTATTGTATTATATAGTTGTAACTATACTATATGGGCTGTAATATTAGAGAATTATTACAACGCGTATGTATCGAATATCTAAGGGATTAATAAACATTATTTTCTTGGTATCTAAGGGCTGGTAAGTATCAGTTGTTAAGTTAAAATATAACTGAAATTAAAGTTGAAATAAAAATAGGTGGGGCCGATAGATACCTGTGGGTCTAGCACGAACATATTTCGACTTAGTACGGAAATGTTCCTGCTAGGTATCCAAGAAGCAATATTTAATCGTATCACGCTTTTAATAATTGTATTGAAACTCCCTTGTCACCTAAGAAGGGGCCACGGTGCACCACTACCTTATTCTTGACAGTGAAGGTGCATCGAGTGCCCAAGCATCGGCAGTTCCACGTACCTATATTTAGTTATAAGCAAATCGAATATCAAACGAATAAAAGTTATAGTCATTACAAAATATTCTTAATATTTTCATGGACCAGATTATCCAATTTTCTTCCCTGAGGGAAAAAATCTCAGCCTGAAATAATACTGACATTTTGTGAACTCCGTTATTGCGACTCTTGAAAACTTTCACGCTGAACTGATGTTCAAACGATGTCAGTTTAAAGATTTTCATTCTAAGGGTGACTTTTCCAACATTGGATCCTTTGAGTCCGTAAATTTAAATTCACCTGCTTCTATAAAATAGTCTATGCCTCAATTGTAGACTCGGAGATGTGATTTCGGCCTTTGACAATTGAGTGCTCTCTATATAAAGAAATAATGCATCGGTTTGAAATCGAAGAGGCCTTGATGCCAAATTTAAATAATCTGGATTATCCAGTTAGCAGAAATACTTGCTTGTTATCCAGGAGAGAAGTAATAATATTTAAAATGCCTGCGTCACATTCCTCCTGCTCAGCCGGTCTCTGCGGAAAGAGGCAGGCGACTGCCCGGTCGAACGACTAATACTATATAGCCTATTGTAGGGCTGTTAACGGTGTTGCTTTTTGTGGTATCAGCAACCTGATGATTTCAATTATTATGATAATGCAAGCTTCAACCCACGAATTCATCCGTGTTGATTTCTTGGAATTTCATATAAACTTTCAGCTCCTATTTCAGCCTTTTTGAGACAAAAAGTAGACTATGTTCAGCTCCAAAATCCAATCTACCAGTATAGCGAAATTCATCAAAATTGTTTCAGCGGTTTTGGAGTAAAGCGTAACAGCCATTCACATTTATAATCGTAGCAAGGATTAGGAATACTTAATACTACTATACTAATACTTAACTACTATACTTAATACTACTACTACTAATATATGACTAATATTCCCCTCTTAACCTCCGCTCCCCTAACTAAAGCTTTCATCAAGAGCTTAAATTAGGAGTAATTTCAATGATGAAATTTGGTCTCTTCGCTGTCACAAGTTTATATGAAAGTCCTTCATTTTTTTACTAACTTGAATTGAAGCAGTTAGTAGACGATTGTTAATTTTTTGTTAATTTTTTGTTAAAATTTTGCAACAATGTCGGTTCAAGGAGGCCTTAGGCTCTCTCAATCTTCATTTTCAACGGACGAAGTTGCGGGAAACAACTAGTTTGAACATTCAAGATTTTTTTTAATTCCTCCCCTTGAGAATCAAATCACGTTGTTGCTGCTGCGTGCCGAAAAATGGTGCTGATCATCTGCAGGTGCTGACATCTTGTACAGCCCTAGTCAGCACTAATCAAAGCTTAATGCATCTTTGCGTTACGTACTCACGTCGGTTGTAAATCAGCGCGTAGTTTGAAACATGAAAGGATATATTAATTTAATATTCACTTGCAAAGCATGTAGAAACTTTTGCATTGTGCCTAAAATTGTATAATACTTGAAGTACTGTAATCCCCCTACAACACAGTGCCTTTATAACGCATTGATAATATTCTATAATATATTATATATTATATTATGCCCATTCGGCATCGTATTAGTGCATTGTACGAGAATAATCCTATAACGCGTTTTCCTGTAATTGCGGAATAACCTTACTTATTTACTTACTTGCTTGGGTGTTTTTTTTTTATGTGGGACCTTAATTATTTAACTGAAAGGAAAGTAGCCTATGTTATTCCTTGTAAAATCACCTATCTACCAGTGAAAGTCTCACCCAAATAAAGCCCGCTGTTTCGGAGATTGCCCGGAACAAACAGACAGACAGACAGAACCACACACACACACACACACACAGCAGATGTCCATGGGCGCCGGTAGGCACTTCGGTGCCTGCTGCCTGCTCGTTTGCCCCCTTGTAACATAAAAAAAAACATAATATGTTACAGACAAAAAGATCTGAGCAGGTATCTTCTGCTGCAATAATATTAGTGACCTTTGAAGCTTAGTCGTTTATGAATCATGCTTTTAATCTAGTACCGTTTTTAGAATAGTCACACGGATCTCTAGAAACTAGCCACAGTTGCGATAGGGAACGTAAGATGAGAGAACAAGATGTGCAGAAATAGTGCATTAGTAAAGCTTATAACGCTCTTAAAGCTATGATATTAATCTTAGAAAGCGTTAAAAAGAATCTAGAAGCTTATTCTTAACTTAACTTCCTCTACCTAGAGTTATCACGGTCTTGTACCAGGGTCTGCTTAAATTCCAGAGGATGTGATTGTGAGGCGAGTAAAGATAACCAACTACCGTCTGTCGTCATTCCCGGAACCCCATTAACCCGGACCCACTACGTTTTTTAGATGTAAAAAACGTGCTTTCCGAATTACACAGAAGGTCGGATATTTGTTACACGTTAAAAACCAGTGTTATAATGGGTCATCCATCCTTCACCCGGCCGCGGTAAGAACTGATTAATCTAGCAATCGACCCTAATGCCGGCCATTAATTAGTCTACGACCTTGGTACTAGCTGGACTCTTTCTTGTCTTAAAGCTTGAATACTGAACAGTATCCAACAAATGTGGTATTCAAAATGCATTTATAGCTATATAAATAAAACTGAAAAGTGCGCGACGTACAATTTTGCAAATCAAGGTTATAGTTCGTAGACGGCCGCTAAGAATTTTTTTTCAAATACAGATTAAGAAGATCTAAAGATTCTAGCAATTTTACGCGGACGAAATCGCCGGAAACAACTAGTCTTGTATGAATATATACCAAATATGTATTTGTATCACCTAGTTTTATGTATTTGGTGTTGAAATAAGATATCAATCTTCCAATTTTCATAAAAATCTGACCATTTTATGGTTCATATTCATAACAAAGTAAAGTCCATATTAAACTATAATAATTTATAGCTTATCTTTCACTGTTCACAATAATAAAGATGAATGCTACCAATGTTTACAAATAAGGCATCTTCTAGGTGTACTGAACTCGGTTTTTTCTGTTTTTATTTTTTTGCCCGAACCACATACGGGGGAGTAGTGGGCAACAAAATGATAAGACATTTTGAATCTTACAGTTCGTAAACCATTAAACTAGAAATTAATCATTAAGCAATGTTAGGGGGAGTTACAATTAAATGGTGAAAGAAAAATAAGTTAATGGAGAGCTGTATCCTAATATAGGATTAATAAAGTTCTCTATCCTATACCTTTATTTTTTTCATGGTTTTTGTTAATTTAACATTTGTATAAAATATATACATAATCTTTACAATATGCTTTTTGTACAGCTTGTGCATATCGCATTACAAAATTTCGGACACATATATTTGTATATCTAATCTCGTAAATCCGCTTAAAGGGGGAAAAGAAACTTTGTTCCAAAAAAGTTATTTCCAATTTCTTGGCACACAGTGTAAAGTTCAACACTTTTTGAATAGCTTAAACTTAAACTTATCGCATTACGAAGTTTCGCCATAAATCTCTAACGGCACGGTCAATTCAGGTTTTAAATGTTTTACCATTATTAATGTAACAAGCTAGAAATATGGGTAAATCGTAAAGTATGAGAAGGGTAAAAGTATTTTTTATATCTTCCTAGCCGTTTCCTGTGAGTTTGTTCGCGTAAAATTATCCTTCCAAGAAACTTCCCTAGTCCGGCCCTATCGAAAAATCAGTTTTTAGTGAATGTCTGCTAACTAAAGTATTATCTGCCAAATTCCATCTTTTTTCATCCTGCTATTTTCGAAATATCGTGATGTGTGACCTTTCGCACGTGGAAAAAAATTCTCAGTCCAAAATTTACCAATTATTCTGACTTTTTTTAGACAGATAAAGAGTTTTTCAGACATTTTCACTTTATAAAATTTTAATCAGTAATGTTCTTAAATAATTAACCAGTATTTTTTTTATATTATAATTTTTTTTAATAGTCTTTCAAAATCGCAAAAACTCTTAGCCTGACTGAAGCAGACAGATTAATTGGAAGATTTGGACCGAGATATTTTTCCACAAGGGTTCGCTTATAACTACATACAATTCAATTTGAGCATCAAAAATAGAAAAGTCTACAGGTCGGCTGCTATTAAACTACAATAAAACTGACAGTAACATAGCTTTATAATATTAAGGAATAAACTACGAAAAATGTGACAGTAATATTTTTTATCCAAACATTTTTATACAAGAATTACACGAGACGTGACAGCTTACTGCTCCCGACGCAAAATGAAAATGCCATAAAAATTATATAATAAATCGGCTTACCTGGTTTTCGCAAGGGAGAAATTTTTGCTTTAATGTGAAACAGTTTTTTCGTCGAAACTACCAACATTGCGTTACTGAGTCAAACTGTATTAAATTTGAAGTAACTTAAATCCTTCTTTATATCTGTTACGCTAGAAATAGAAAAGCATGTATACCGTTGGATGAGGCCTATGTCTCAAAGAACACGCTGATTATTTTTATTAAAAGTAAAAAAAAATATTAATGTTTAGTTTTCACCAATAAATGCATAATAATAATGGTGAACTTAATATAGCTATGACAAAACTTCGAAATGAATCGCTCTGTATTTTTTTAATTATTGTGCGATGGTGGTATCAAAACATAGCCCACTGAGCTTGTTGTGAGTTAGCATATTATGACGATATGCAATCTCGTAATGTTATCTTTTAAATCGAATATATATTCACCGTAATTTGGAACATTAATAAAAAAGTAGGTTTATAAGTTAGTTATAAGAAAGACAATTTGAATTTTAATACACAATTTTAAACAAAACAATGCATATTGTATCGAACAGAAATATTTGTCGTGCATACCTGGAATATAAATAGGAAGTTAACATATTATTATATGTTTTTATTAACATAAAATCATAACCTTCAATTATAATAATTTTAACACGTATCTAACTTTTAAAATATAATATGTAAATTTTAATGTACACTATATTGCGGAAAGTCGCAAATAATAAATTGACAAAAATTAGTTCCTTTTTTTAAGAAATTTGCATTCTATATATTTATATCCTAAAAATTTTTATTTGCGGCACTGGCCTAGAATTTATGTATGTATGTACTTAATTATTTAGGACCAAAACGTATAAACTCGTATATGCAAGAGCTTGCCAAGCGCGTGGCATCGTAGGTTTCGTCAACACTTGACATCAGAGGTCCTAGCACGAACGTTTCGAACCATTCGAGTCGAAGAGTCGACATTGAAAATATTCGTACTGGGTCCACAGCGGACCCACTTTAATGTTAATTGGTTGCATTAGCATTGATTAAAAGCGTAACAGGATAAAGAATTACCCCCTGTAGGTCTAGCACGACCATTTTCATCCTAAATACAATTGGCTCTTCTACTCGAATGGTTCAAAATGTTCGTGCTAAGCCTCAGATATTTATGCAGTCAAGCGGTACCTTATCTATCACTAAAACCTTTTCGTATCTATAGGTATATACGTATATAAAAGCGAAAGGTCACATATCACGAAAACTCGAAAACCGCGGGACGTACAAAGGTAAAATTAGTTTAAAGTTAGTACACACTAAGAACGGATTTTTCAAGTTTAATTTTACCCAGACGAAATCGCGAGACACAGCTAGTTAACTAGTATATACTATACTAGTATATACTATATAACTACAAGCATTTAATATATTAGGGTGCACATCAACAAATTCCTTTTCGGGAAACACTGGAGACCCTAATTCACTGTAACACACTAATTTTACACACAAAACATTAACATCTGAGAGAGTCAAGGTCATATATATTTTTCACACTCCAAGAACACTTTTTTAAATAAATCCAATAATTTTACTATTCAATTTATCAGCAACTTTTAAAACAGCACCTCCATTGTTATTAACTGTATTATACAAAGTTATTCGTGATTTATCTTATCTATACACTAGCTGTGCCCGCGACTTCATCCGCATAAAATAAGTTTAAAGTGCAATTTTAGCGTGATGATATACAGCCTATAGCCTTCCTTGATAAATGGGCTATCTATCACTGAACATTTTCTTTAAATCGGATCAGTAGTTTCTGATATTAGCGCGTTCAAACAAACGAACTCTTCTGCTCTATAAGCCTATACATATATTTATAAAATCGAATATTTAACTGATTCAGAAAAGATAGGCCACTAAGAAAGGCTTCGGTCTCTCTTACAAAAAAAGGTCATTTAAATATATTTTATGACACAAGTTTATTAATAAACAATAATTTGTTTCATCTTGACATAATGTAGATGCAAATAATATGAAATAATTTGAGATCGCCCAAATCAAGAACTCGTTAGCTAATACACCCGCAGCCACCTCCTACTCTACTGACCTATTGACTACTCGCTTAGCAATAAAAATTATCAAATAATTTATATGAATATAAAAATTTCCTATATTAGTATGCGAAATTCGTTTTTATTAGCTTCCACTTGTATCTCGAAGCTTCGCCCGTGTTGAATTTAACGATTGTTCAATTTTTTTCTGCGGAACCCTAACGGATTTATAAAAAAAATTTGCCTTTGTTATTCCTTGTAGCATGTATTCTATCTAACTGTCTTTCAGTTAAAGTTCCCTCTAGTTGGGTCTAATCGTTTCAGGGACAACCCCTAAAAAAACAAACAGGCAATGTTTAATTCGTACTTTTTCATATGTATTGTAAAGTTGTACTCACTTCAAAACAAACTCTATATTTACTTGATTAATTGGCGAAGAGTGGTAAGCTTATAGAAAAGTTATTTGTTAAATAACTTCAAAAGTTGTAATTAGATTTAGCTCAAAATAATTTTCCCAGTGAGTATTTAGCATGTCCTGTCAACGTTGAAATTTTTAAGTCTCTACTTCTAATAATTTTGGAAAACCTAGGGTGGGGTTAGTTTACGGATGGACGGACAGGGCGAAAGTATAAGGATTTCCTATAAGACTAAAAAACCCCAAAAAGAGAGAAATATCGTAGGATACAATAGATACAAATAAGATTTTCCTTAAACTATGGAGATAAAGACCGTAAGAAACCAACTAACATATGTACCTCTTTACCGAATAGTCAATGTTGAGATTGAAATAATTATAATTAAGTGTTATAAAAACAATTTCGCTCTAGAGCCGTAATTAACTAAGATACTGCCCAAGGTCGGTATGTTTGTATTTCCGCGCGTTTTAATACGAATGTCGGAAAACTTACTACGCTCAAATACTGAGTTGCCTCAGTATACCTAGGCCAAAATAAAAATGGCCAAAAGCGCATCAAGACAGGCTCATATAGAGGGGTTCTCGTATTATATTAATTATTATATCGTATAAATTAAACGTATTAGTTAAATAATTTCTAAAGTTGTTGTCCGATTTCGTTCAGAATAATTTTTCTAATGAGTTTTTAGCATGTTCTATCAACATGGAGAATTTTAAGTCTCTACGTCTAATAGTTTGGAAATGCTAGGGGGGCACCTTACAGGCAGACAGATGTACGGACGGACAGAGCGACATTATAAGGGTTCCTTGTGGTACTACGGAACCCTAAAAAGGCTCTTTTAAGTAAACTGAGGAGTAACTCACTGAGTAACGTTACTCTGATTACCGACACCCATGGACTACGCTACCAGAGGCCTCGTAGATGCATTGCCGCAATTGAGAAATATTTATTTAATATAGAGCTAAATTAATAAAAACTCACACAAGGCGGGCCAAGAATTCGTTAACATTTAAAAAAATCGTGTAAAACCTCACATATTTAAAAAAATTGTTTATTTATGAAAAAGAAAGCTAATTGGCTGGAATTTATTGAAAATATAGTACATACATCATCTAAACAGCCGCCGTGCAATTTCGATTTTGCACTCTTCTAAACGAGTATCCTAATTTCCGAACAGTGACGTCTATATTAAATAAACAATGTTTGACTTTGACTTATATACTTTGCCATAAGCACAAGCCTTTCAAGGATGGAATCCTATCTTTCTTCCGGCCTCTATATTCTCAAATTATTACAGGTTATTCAAATACAATCAAATTTAATTAACGAAAAAATTTAATTATACTCAAATAAAATATTTTTTTAAAAACTGGATGACCTTACTAACATAACGGAAATACCTAACATGTACGAAGTACCGGGTTAAGTTCCCAGCTGATTAGAAAAAAATAATATTCAAATTTGATACTACGTCTGTTTATAATTAAAAAACAACGGCGCAAACGGATTTTTTGTTACAATTTTACATTATTTAATATAGTCGCGAATACGCTTCGTGAGTTGCTTATAATTGAAAAATTCGTATAAGCGGTGCGGCTTAAAATAAATATAGAAATGGATTTAAGCGACTGCTAAATCTTTAACTTCAAGGTTACTTTGAATAGCTTGAACTACATCATCAGTTAACACCAAGTGAGTTCGCAGTCGAGCGCTAATCTGTTCGTAATAGAGAAAAATAAATAATTTCACGTTTTTCGACTACGAGATTAAAATACAAAACAAGTCGTTTAAGAATCATGTAAAAACATAGACCATGAAAGTAAATATAGAAAACTAATGGCGGTAAATATGCCTTACAGACGTACATAAATAAAACAAAAAAAATGTCGCTTAATAAGATAAACGTTTATATTAAGCTAGATAAAACTTGTGACTTAGTTCACGTTGATTTCAAATGTTTTTTTTTTATTTACCTTAATTTGTTCATTTCGCTAAAACTGCCCCGATCTTTACGACTGCGAGATACCTAATAATTTGATTAATTAATACCAAATTTTCAATTTCTGCTATTTCTCCTATACTCAAAGATAACCGGAAGAGATCTCTTTTAGGGACAAGTTAATGCGTTAAACACCTAAAGTACAAAAAGAATAACATAATTTAAAAAACCGACTTCAAATTGTTAGAACTTTACCAAATTGAAATGGAACCAACTGTCAAATAAAAAAGAATCTTCAAAATCAGTTCACCCAGTCAAAAGTTCTGAGGTAATAAACATTAAAAAAATACAGTCAAATTGAAACTTACCAAATAAACAGTCGTTGAGTCGCAGATAAACGTGTCCTTAATAACCTTTGTAAAACATATTCATTCAAAGTACCTAACTTGATTTTTCCTGCCTGTCACGGATTTCCTTAAATAATTCTATCAAACGAATCAAAACTGGTTTTAAATCTACGAATTAATAATTTTTACCAAAATTAACGGTGCAAAAAATACAAGGAACTGGTTAAAACCAGTACACGATCGGCATCTGCCAAAGTTTACCGCTTTGCCGAATTTTAGTAGCACCTGCCTTGCGATGTTGATGTCTGTATTTATTTTTTGGTTGGCTATATTCATATACTCAAAAAATAATTCACCCTTTAAACTGTACTAGCTGTGCCCGCGACTTCATCCGTGTAAAATATACATATATATATTCAATTTCAGCGTGATATAGCCTATAGCCTTCCTCTGACCTTGATCTGACCAGTAGTTCCTGAGATTAGGGCATTTAAGCAAACATACAAACTCTTCAGCGTTATATATTATAATTTATATAAAAATGAATCGCAAAATGTGTTGTAAGCGCTTTACTTAACAACGCCTGGACCAATTTAACCAATTTTTTTTGTTAAATGTTCGTTGAACTCCAAGGATGGTTTTTACGGCGAGAAAAAATTGGATAATTGCCGGGAAAACCCTAAAAACAGCCCTTTTCTTTTTCACATACAAACGTTTTATATCTAAAATGTAGATTCAATGTGAACTTATACGACCATTTTAAGTGAACATGGACAACTGACCTACCAGAAATCTCGCAGATTCGTTGTCATATTTTGAAACAGATATTTTAAGGTCCCTAGTTTTAATCTATTAAAGCCACAGATTAAAGATGTTCAGTATTCAATGGTTGTTTATTACTAGTCTGGTAACAAACTAATCTCATCTTTACTACTTAGCCCAGTTTGTAGTGAGATTCTATCTTAGTTAACAAAAACGATGTCCGAACATCGCAAACAGCTACATAATACAGTTTATGGAGCTATAAATTAAGGTTTAGAACTATTATATTGTACTAAACTTGGCTCTCAGCTGGTTACCTGAGTTCCTTGTCTGTGAAAATGTATTCTATAGGTATTAGGTAGCAGTACTTCTAGTTCAACCGACTAACTCAGAAGGAATGTAATTTGAAAACTTACAATATAATGAACCGCCTGCAAGTTTATCTCTATTAGAAAACTATAAATTTAGAGTACCTCTCTATATTATTTTGTGGTGGTTCTACAATATCAACGTAATTATTGAGTATTTTTTGATATAATTCTTAAATAAAAGGACTATGAATTAAAAAAAGTCTAACGAATAAAATCAAAAAATGAAACAAACAAACAGTTATTAAACTAAGTGTATAAAGAAATAGGCTTTTTCATGCAGGAAAAAGTACTGTTCCTGAGAAAAATTATATCAGCGAAGCAACTGCATGATACTAAGATACATTTAGGTTTGTATGAAAAACCCAATTTAAAAGTTATTACGTGCCTGTAGTTTCAATTTCACTCTATGTACTCCCTAACATAATAAATGATGACTAGTTCAACTAAATTGGGCACTTATCGTAAAAATTTGGCTTGTCTTTAGAAAAAGCGTTGTTTTTCCTTATAAACTTAATTTTGCTTATGTTTTACAAACTTTTGTCAGCTTAATTTGCATTAAATCATGTCGCTAGACCGAGCTATTACACCAGACATCTACCTAAAAGTTATTTTTTACCTTTTATTAAATTTTGTATACACTTTTTTCGAGCTACGAAAAATATCATAATCTAGTTTTCATCCAAAAAAGGACTAATTGTACGGGATCGAAACAAGCGAATGGAGTCGCCTGCACAAGGCAGTTGTAGCGGCCGCTACATAACAAGATGGCAATGATGTCGAGTGGAAAAGGTTATACCAAAGCAAAACTAGATGGCGCTGTACGGATTACGACGACCCGTAAAATTAGGCGAAAACCTTTAGCGTGATGATATATAGCCTATATTTAGCCGTCCTCGATTTAAATTATATTATGTTCAATTTTGCATGAAATCGAGAAGAAAAACGAACGTGAAAAGGAACATCATCAATTCTATCCCTCCTGTGGGTCTAGAACGAACGTTTTCATCCTAAAGTCAACACCTAGTATTCAAAGAGTTCGAAATGTTCCTCTGGAGATAGATTCTACAAAGGTTATTCGAAATGTCATTTGAAATGAGTTAATTCATTCAATTCAACGAGGCAAACTGTTTGTGCGGTAGATTATAACTAATAAAAAATAAAAGTAAAAACGGCTAAAAGATTAGCCGTTTTAACGTTTTGTCTGTATAAAAAAACCTAGACTAAAGTGCAAATTTCGTTTGATAAAGTCTGCCAGTAACCCAAAGTTACTAGGTTACTTGTAACATTAGCATAGACTAACTTATCATTCTTAATGCTGCAAAACAGTAAACAAAACAAAAAAGTTATCTAATCTTGAAAATCCTTTGTCTCACCTGATATAGGTGTTAAATAGGGTTGTAAACTTCTTGCTTATTAAAGGTGTGTCTATTATGTATTTTATTTACCTTACATTGTTTGCGCGGGTTTAATCTTTTAACCGATTTTTTGGACTGTTATCCCTATCTTTTAGCGTGCTGCGTATATAATGTGATGTAAAAAAAAATAAAATTAAAGGTGTCTGTTGTTACACATTTTCGTCATAGTTCGACTTTTAAAGATGGCGGACCAATTGACTTAAAAATATACATTTTGAATGTAGCTTATTTAATTAATTATTATAATTAATTATCGTGTAATTGTATTTTTGTATTATCTGTTGGTTATCCGAATAAACACACAAATAAAAAACCATTGCGCTCGTAGCATATGTTATTTTATATTCTTAGACACACATATATATATAATTGTAAATGGAGGAGATGAGACTAGCTACCGCAACCTAGCTTCAATTCTATATATGTATAACTAATTACTACCCGCGACTTGGTCCGCGTAAATTTTAGGTGACAAATTTTAGCGTGATGACATATGGCCTATAGTCTTCCTCGATAAAAGGGCTATTTACCACTGCAAGAATTTTTCAAATCGGAGCAGTAGTTCCTGTGTTTAGATTATGTATTTTGTCCAATAAAGAATTGAATTGAATAAGCTCTGCTTTAAATAAGATGTGACACATAAGAATTTTGGAAATATGCAAACTAATTATAAAAAATCGGCTGGCCCGTTGGCGCAGTGGGCAGTGACCCTGCCTTCTGCTCCGGGGGTCGTCGGTTCGATTCCCACCTCGAGTCTGGTAATGAAATTATATACGAGTTAATAAATATATTTGATTCTCTCCGACATTCCATTGGAATATTTATAAAATAATATTTTGGGATATAATTAATGAAACTTCAAAGTCCAAAAAAAGATTCAAACAAGTGTCAAACATTTGAAGCTACGTCTGGCGCCGACTTTATAGATTTCAATTCGAGTTTAATCTTCGACAAGACACGAGTCGAATAAACCGTCCTAATTTAAAACCCTAAGACTATATTGGCTTTAATCGAGATAACCTGTAATTTGTAAAAACCTTTATTTTAACACTCGAAGACTTGTCTCAAGGCCTACATACATATCGTGTGGTGTCCGCGTCCTAAGATCAAAGAATCACTTTCTAGACCGTTTTTTGCGAATTCCTATGGGTTTTTAATTATATTTATTATCAATATTGTAGATGGTAAAATTCCATATAATTTTTTTTTATTAAAATAAAAGTTGTTGAATCGTTTTCAAGATAGAGGACGATTTAATAAGATAGACAAATTTGTTTTCGCAAGTTTTGAAGTTTATTAATTTTTTAGGTTTATAGTGCCATCTAGCGGAAAATTGTAAAGTCAGTATGTTACGCAAGATGTCGGTAAGATGGCGCTGTACACATTTTAAATAAATGCCTTAAAATTCGTAAATAATACAAATTAATGTACATTTCTTATTCTAGACCTAAGAACTGAAGGTAGTAATTGAATAAAAACTTTCAAAATCCTATGAGACTACTTTTACAATAGGGACCAAATATATTTATGCCAATTAATATGACTGGAGAGTTTATTCTCACTATATTGTTTAGTCGGCAACGAGTGTTTAAGAGTATTGTTAAATGGATATAATAATTTATTGCTCTGGGGGTCGTGGGTTCGATTCCCGCCTCCACTCTGGGTGTATTATCCATATATACGCATTCATATATTTCCAAAAAAAAAATTGTGTATTACAGGCGCCTTAGGAACAAACGTCCGTGTGTCATATAGTCCTGTATATATTTATATATATTTTGTAGTGTAACAGAAAGATACATATAAACATGTTTTCCTATATAATACATTGTTATAAGAAAAACTGCGTATTTTAATACATATTCTAAAAAGCTTAGAAGTTACACCAAACTTAACTAGATGGCGCTGAACGGACAACAGTACAAACGATGAAAAATCCATACAAATTAACTCACGCTGGCGAATTTTCCACATAGGCTCATTATATACAAATGTAACAGACATCGTACAGGATACGCATCCCATGGGTTCAGTCCTTCCAGACAAGTAAATTAAAATATACATACATACATACATACATACATACATACATACATACATACATACATGTGACTATTTGACACACGGACGTCTGTTCCTAAGGTAGACAACTTAATGCATGTGAATAGGTAACAGACACCTGATATACACAAACTTTTTTTTAGAACTACATACATATAGGTAATACGCCCAGGCCCGCAGCGGGAATCGAACCTACAACCCACGGAGCCAGGCTAATCAGTCTATAAATATATAATATAGTATTGTCATTATTGTGAGAAATGGTCCATGTATGTACATATACATATGTATATATGAAGTTCTCGTATTTATTAAAACTAATATTATAGTTTATGTATTGTTATAGCGAACGCAGAAAAAATAAATTATGTCAAACACCACACGGCAGTGCGTTATTTAGCATCATAAGCTTTTTTTAATATAGCTCCTAAAATCTATAATAAGCTACCAGCGTCCTTAGCTGACAAAACCTTAAGTGTAGCAGCGTTTAAATGTAACTTGAAAGAACTCTTCCCTAAAAAGCGATATTATACGCTTCAAGAATAGGTATTTAATGTATAAATACTAGGTTTAAACAAGACTTGTATCACTTCACATTTTATTTATAATTATTAAATGCATTTTCTTTTTGCTTATTAAATATTAATATTAATGTAATTGTAACTCTGCACGCCATGTCAATGGCGGGATTGTTTTTGTATTGTCTGCAAATAAACGAAATTTGAATTCGAAAATTTTACAGAAAAACAACCTGTTTTTAATGTCTGCGTCAATTAGCTACTAAAGCAGCCACTCAAGGAGAACAAACATAAGAGATATTGTAAGTATTCTGTTTTACGTCGTTTACGACGAAGTTTTACTATAAATAAACACGGTCGAGTAAGAAAACTTTTGAAGTTTTTATACTATTTCGTAGTAAGTTTCTGCATCTGTAAGGTTGGTTTCGATTGTAAAGGAGGTTTTAACAACTTCTTCCTAGCGTTATCCCGGTTAAATACCAGGGTCCGCTTGACTGTAGATGTGACTATGGGGCAAGTTAAGATGACCGATTGCCATCTGACGTCATCCTCGGAACCCTCACTTTTTCTACAACCTTACGACTAATAACACAAATTGACATTCTGGTCGCTCTGTTTTTCGTGCCTTCCGAAACACGGAAGTCGGATATGAAATATAAACCAGTGCTAGAATGGGCTAGATTTATTGACAATTTTAAAATTCTTTGTAGGGTTCCGTAGGAAGGAGGAAGTTTTTTGGACTATATGACACACATGATATAATTAGGTGTTATAATTAGTTGTATTCACAATATGGTTATAACTTTATATTTTAAAAATTTTTTGAACCTTGCAACAAATATGCATGGCATATTATAAGCAAGGATTTTATATTCACTTTTCCCAGTCAAAATTACATGTTATTAGGGCTTTTTCGTGGGTGCACACAGTGCCCCTAGCGCCCTGTCCATATGTTTGAAGTTATACTTTTTTTTAAGTTTTATTTACACAATTATGCTAATACAAAAAATTATACAGTTATAACTTTCGAGGATCAATGTGTCCCCAATAAAAACGTGACATTAAAAGGCCTAGACACTACTATTTTTATAATTAATATAAATGACTCACCACCATACAACCAACCAATACATGTATCCCTTTATAAAGCTTCTGTGAATAATAGTTGCATTTCACTTAATAATATATCTGAGTCATACTGAATTTCTATTTAATATGATAATTTTCAATGACTATACTGTATAAGTACTTTATATTCTAACTGTCAGTTAGTTCTTCAGTTGTCTTTAACATTGTAGCTAATGATATTTCTACTGCCACCAGAACTGTCATTCTATTGAAATGGCCTTCTATTGAAGTATGTCTATGGTATTTTTAATAGGGTCTTATTTCACATCATGAAAACCCTATTAGCACATTCTGAAATAACTTGCAACTATTTACACTATTATGTGTTTCTTTAAAAGCAGTAAAATAAAATAAAAATTGCTTGTGTGCAAAGTCAGTTTACGGACAATCATTTTACATGTGATTTCGTTTTTTATGTGACAATGCAGACCTTGGCTTGTCAAGGCGTATCATAAGTTCATTATTAGAAAGGCCATCTAAAGCCTTACTAGTAGGACCATACCAGATTTAGCTAGGCAGGGGAGGGAACAGTAGCAGTGAAGGTGACTGTTAGTGATCACTGCTTCCTCTGTAACGCGATGGAATCTACACCCGTACAGTGAATCCATGGAATGCTATGAAATTGGCCTCGTCACTCGCTTA
Organism: Charaxes varanes; assembly: GCA_024363005.1. Classification (NCBI taxonomy): domain Eukaryota; kingdom Metazoa; phylum Arthropoda; class Insecta; order Lepidoptera; family Nymphalidae; genus Charaxes; species Charaxes varanes. The sequence goes on from JANCMC010001028.1 coordinate 800,836, forward strand.
ACCCCATCATGCCTTTCTATCGCTAGTTCTGCACTCTCGCTTGCAAGCTCGGCTCAGGCTGAATATGACAATGAGTAAGGCTTTTTTGTGTGTGCAGCCCGTGTTCATAAATTTATAAGACATATTCACATCAAAAACATGCAAATCACTTTTTACAGGTTTTTAATTCTTCCTTAAACTACAAATCATAGAGAGTACAGACACAAATAGAATAATTATGGTGTTTTTATGAACACAACGTGACAGAATTGCCGCCACTTCACTTCGATCTTATGTGAGAAATAAGTCCTGGTACCCGGACGCTATGACCCAATTCGGAATGTAGATAAAAAGGTCTGCAAGCGTGGAGCTACCTCTAATTACCGCATGGTGACTCGTCAATACACTGTACTGTGTTACATAATACAATCACATAGCGTGGCGACGTGTCGCCATGCCAACGGTCGGTTTAACTCGCCGTATTACAGGCTTTATATAAAAAAGAATAAATATAATCAGCGCACACAGAGTACCGAAACCTATCCGCAATTTCCAGTAAAACTTTTTTATGACTTTCAAAACGTAGGTCAATATTCCGCGTTATAGTTTCGAACTTTCCAGATGTGGATTCGGTGTTGTTTTGTTTACACTCGTTTGAACTGGGAAAGTTCGCTGCAACTCTACAGTATTCGAATTAAAACTGATCTGTGCTTTGAATAAAAGTTATGTAATATGTCCAAATAAGAGACAGAAATGTCTCCCTTTCAACCGACTTCAAAATAGCATGAGGTTCTCAATTCGACTGTATGTTTTTTTTGTATCTGTTTTACGCGATTATTCCGCCAATTGTGAACCTATTTTGATGAATATTTTTTGTTTGATTGAAGAGGACTTTAGACGTATAAATTATAATGTAAAATTTAAAATTTATGGAAATACCATATAAATTTTATGGAACTCGGTTGAACGGTTTTTAAATGATAATTAAATTGCCAATTGCCAACTTATTTTTGAATAAAAACTAAATCGTCAGTCGAAGTAAAAGAGTCCAAATGAAAAAACATAATATGCTTAAGATTAACTAGTATAGATGTTTCAGTCTAAAAATGCACGGCCCTGCACTAATTACTGGCAACGCTTGCTTGTGTGTGTGCAGCGTTTTTATTGTAAACTCAAACCATGCATTACAAGCCAATGATATTGATGAGCTTGCGTGTTTGCGTCTATACGATATTTTGTGTGTAGAGCTGAAAGGGAGGGGTGTGCATTTTGAGACTGTACGCAGTCTTCCTTTGTATTTCAAAACTACAGACACATCCTCTGCAATTTAAGAGTACTTGGTACCAGGCTGGGATAACGCTACAAATAATAACTTTCATATTAAACAATATATGTTTTGTTATGACTGGCCTGTTGGCGCAGCGGGCAGTGACCTTGCCTTCCGCTCCGTTAGTCATGGGTTCGATTCCCGCCTCGAGTCTGGGTGTATTATCTATATGTATGTATTTATATATTTCTAAAAAATATTTGTGTAGTTTCCTATATTTACGTAGACCGCTTAATAATCTCTGCCGTCTGAACACTAGCAACTTGACGATGTGAAAATCGCACAATTTGCGATCGTGCGGTTCCCGCCGTGTCTGAACAAAGGCTAAAAGTCGAACTTTTTTTTTGGCTTTCTAAAAATATGGTTGAGGTGTCATTCGAAACAGAATGACATATGATAGATAGTTACAATGATAGATAGTTTTTGAATAAATTAAAGATGCACTCGGAAATTTGCAAACGTTGTAAACAATTAACCGAAACAAAAGAAGAGATTCCGATTTTGCTTATTAAAAACTAATTGAGATATTTCAAATCTCGATTAAAATTTAAAAAAATTAGACCTAAAAGACACTTGTTGGCTACACTACATTGCTGAATCACAACTGTGACGTACACGTTGCACCAGTAAATACGCATCGATGTATCTTAATAACGGCTAACTTTACAGTAACGGCAAACACTAGGTATACCAGCTATCAAAATAAACGAACTATGCGGTAGTACTGTACATATCTGTTATATAAATTAATTAACATATAACACCTAACTAGTACATTCTAATCTTACATTCTTATCAATATACCGATACATACTACACACCAAACTAGCCAAAAACTAACGTATTAGTGATACAGGTATACCCACACTAACTGACAACACGTTGGTACATATTTACTATACACCAATGTAGCATATTAATAACTAATTAAATGAAAATACTATGCATACTAAACTTACGTCTTCCTATATACGAGTATTACCTTAAGGTGAGTTTAGACAAAACGCACATAGAGCTAGAACAAGAGCATTCATTCTCGATCTTTTAGTGTAAACGAAAGCTCGTCATTAGCGTTTGCACCAAAATATCAGCGAGAAAAAAAACGAGGATAAGGGTTAGAAACTTTGGAAACGCAGACAGAACAACGATGGAATGCTCTACATATGTTTGAACTAAAGGAATTTGATAGAGTAGGGGTGGAATGAGCTTTCGATCGTCTGAAGTAAATCAGCTTTTACATACGAATGTAGCTATACAATAACCTCACAAGTTTAAGGTATGTACATCTTATATTACTATAAATGTAGAATATTCAAGGAGGAGGTATTTATAAAGTTGGAATTGTGAGAGACAAAAAAGTTTAGCTCTGTGCATTAATATATGAAAGATTTCGTAAAAATTTTGCAATTAGGAAGCTAAAAAGTAAAAGATTGAAGAATTATTTTAATGGCAAGAAATATTTAGATATTACGTTTTATATGCCTGTCGAACGAATGCTTTGAACAAATAAGTTTTTAGACACAACTATCACAATTTCACTATGAAACTAATGACAGCTCTGCAACTGACATAGATAG
>JANCMC010001028.1:803818-828531 GCA_024363005.1 Charaxes varanes
AAATGTTTTGCAAATTTTCCATTAAATACGGGCCTCTGTTGCGACAGTGTCGAACGAATGCTTTGAATAAATAAGTTTTTAGACACAACTATCACAATTTCACTATGAAACTAATGACAGCTCTGCAACTGACATAGATAGAAATGTTTTGCAAATTTTCCATTAAATACGGGCCTCTGTTGCGACAGTGTCGAACGAATGCTTTGAATAAATAAGTTGTAAAATACAACAAGCAGAAACCGTTTTGGAATAAACTCGCGCGGCTCGGTCGGTTTCTGATAAGAGTATTTCACTACTTTACAAAATAAAGTCGCACTCGGCAAAATTGAATTTTAAATTACTCTTATTTCGTTACGACTTCGGCGGAATCTAATAAATCATCTTTCTTGTTATCACAGTCTGCTATTTCATTAGTAGAGCTCTGCTTCGGTTCTGTAGAGAATTTAAAAGATAGGTCTCAATAGCTCAACAGCATGAGGTATGGACTGAAGTCCGCAATGTATCTGGTTCAAACCCCGCCGCCGTTAGGGTATTGTCACATGTACTCCTAATGCAAACTTTTAATTTAATCTTAGTAAGAAGGGAAAAGGAAATATTAGATATACCTAAAAAGTATTCCCTAATTTTCTTTAAAAAAAAATTCTTGTATATTTCATCACAAGAATAAGAATGATATAAAATCAATCAGAAATCATTTATACCAGCCTGATGTCACAAACAGCTAAAGTGATATAAGAAAATAATAATTTACTTCATTTAACTTTAAAAATTACTTGCTGCGTCTCGCGACTTTGCGTAGGCCACTCTAATTACTTACGACTTTGAAAACACTTTACGACCGATCCTTGGGCCTACCAAATACGTAAAAATTTCTATAATAATCGGTCAAGCCACCTCTGAGGAGTTTGGCAACAAACACTATGACACGAGAATTTTATACATCAAATTATTTAGTGAAATATGTTATAATTGAAGATTATATTATATAGCTATAATAGAAAAGAATAGAAGAGAAGGTCGTGGCTTAATCAGTGGTCGGCATTTGAGTCGATCGCTAGGTTAAGTAACTCTTGCTGCGACCGATGCTATTCGATACAAGATTCCAATTACCAAGTTCTTGCTTAACTTAAGGTAAATTACGAAAATAAAAAAGTATTTATATAAATCTGTACTAATATGTAAAGCTGATTGTTTACTTTTACGCGCTAATCTCATGAACTACTGGGCCATTTTGAACAATTCTTTCAGTTTTAAATAGCCCATTTATCGAGGAATGCTATAGGCTGTATATCATTACACTAAGAGTGACGGACGAATATGCGAACACAACTGGTCACTTATAAACGGGTACTTAGGAAGCAAAAATCTATATCAAAAAGCCAGGTATGGATCTTGCGATGGTACACTCCCCGATGTGTTTTGGTATGTGTAGTGTATTGTAGTGTATTGTATAGTTGCATTTTATGTCGTATGGATTGTATCGTGAACGTATAATACGCAAGTTTTTGGCAACGCGCAACGATTTAAACACGTGAATAATTAGCGTACTTGCGAATTATCGCCGCAGTAAATATTTAACGGGCGTAATTTCGCGCACCGACGACGCGGGTCGCACCGATATTGCCGGTTACGATATCGTTGATCGCATGTGTGTATGTGTAGTGAAAGTGACGTAATGTTATGATTGTTTATTGGTAATCCAGTCGAGTATCTGGGTCTGTGGGCCACACCGCTCTAAACACTTACTCCTACCACATGTCGCATGCATCGAAAACATTTATTGAAAAAGGCAATAATCATGCTTTGCTGATTGCTTGCATACTTCAGCTAACGCCTTTTGTAACCTTACAAAGAACCTATAGTTTCGCTTTGTCCGTCCTTCCGTCTGTCCGCCCGCAAGGTGGTCCACCTCTAGGATTTCTAAACTATTAGACGATTAGACTTGTACTTTGTAGATTTTTCTATTTGTAGACGTTGTAATATTCCATGTTTGTAAATACGTTATGGAAACTGTTTCGAGCGAGATATGACAACAACTTTTAAAGTTATTTAACAAATACCTTTATCGCGTATCAGATATGAAACCCATATAAGCGCGTCTTGACATCCACTTGGCCACTTATTTTATAATTTAATTGTGTATTGGTAGGTCGTGGTGGTTGGGAATTGCTGAAATTAGTTGCTGAAACTCATGACATCTGATTCTAGATCGTCGTTGTGTAAGACAAGAAATTCCTCATGAGACAAGAAGATCGCATGGTTGTGATGGGGTTAAAATTTCGTAATTAGAGGTAGCGCCACGCTTGTAGCCGAATTGGGCCGGCGCGTCCGGGTACCAGTACCTCTTTCTCACATGAGTTAATTTAAGCTTAGTAGGAGGGGACAAAGGGAATATTAGACATACCTAAAAAGTATTCCTAATATTCTTTTTAAATGCAAAAAACAGAGCTGGATTTTTTAATATAAAATTTTAAATCATCTTATCTATCGTTACCACACTTTAATACCATAGTCCACTTAAATTGCTGAGAATATGGCTCTGGGGCGAGTTAAGAAGACCGGCTGCCGTCTGACGTCATTCACGGACCACAATCTCACAAATTTGATATTTGTGAGATTTGATAATTTGATATTAGTTGTGGAATTGTAGAGATATAGCTCTAGAGTTCCGGGGATGACGTCATAATATAGTAGCCGGTCATCTTAACAGCCACATCCTCTGCAACTTGAGCGGACCCTGGTACCTGACCGAGGCAACGCCAAGAAGAAGTGGGAGCAGTTCTGGAGCTCACCGTCGGAGCTCCACGTGAGGTCCAGCACGCTGTCGCTGAAGAGCTCGTGTATGACCACCAGCGGGCGTTTGAGGGACGTGAGCCAGATGGACAGCACGCGGTCCCGCGATCCCACCGCCGCGCAGCAGCACTTCTTGCCCTCCTGCACGAAGATGTTGCTGTTGAAGCGCTGCAATTAAATAAAACAATTAAAGTTAAATGCGATTTTGCTAATGAGACGTCAACATTTCTAACGTCCTTTTTCGCGAGGAAGACTAGTAGAACTGGCACATCAGAAGTACACATTCGACAAAGATTTAAAAAAAGGGGATATTATGGAATAATGGCGGGAGTTAGGGGCTTTTAATCTGTCAATTGTAATGGTTATGTTATTAGAGGATAACGGAGGTAAAGGAACGGAAAATAAGAGTTATTGAATAGATAACTAATCTGAAAGATAAATCAATGTGTGGCGGAGTTCAACCGGTATTATATAGCGTAAACATATTCTAGTTGTACAATATTCTAATTAAAATGTTAACAGTGATTGTTCTCTCTTTTTACACAACAGTTTGGAAATCTAGGGGACACACACACACACCATGCGGGTGGACAGACGGATAGACGGGCTGAGCGGATCTAAAAGGGTTCCTTGTAGAGCTACCAAACCCTAAAACCAATACTCACGGCGCATGTGACCGCCTTCCTGTGCCCGACGAAGTCCTTGTCGCACCGCCACCCCTCCCGCTCCACCACCTGAGCGGTGGGCCCACCACCGTTCATGGCATGCGCCGACAGCACATACTGACCGTCCGGTGACCACGACAGCCGCAACACGTGGGTGGTACCTGAAAATTTTCCCCATAGAAATATTCGGCCGTTACCTTAGCAACAAGAATAACATAAAAAATTAACAATGTGATTTCATATAATTAACTGTGTATATAGTGTAAATAACTGTATATAAATATGTGGTAGGAAGAAACGTGGTGCTTTATTTACTTCCCCACACTGTTCATCAATAAAACTAGCAAAAGTAGCGCTGAGAAATAAGAATGAACTCCAAAAGTTTGACCGCTGTATTATTAACGGAAGCGAATTTTAACCGCTTACGGCATTAAGAATCCCAACCTTCTGGGACACTGTTTTAATTACAAGTGAAAATTAAAGCGGACAGGGTAAACAGAGAGATAAAGTTAAGCACAAGAGCTTTTGGTTTTTGTAGTGCTCACGTTATGACCTATATAGTCGGTTGAAACATTTTTTCAATTGGAAATTCTGGTGCGAAAAGTTTTATATAGTTTTTTTTTTATATTTGAGCTTATCCTACATTTTTATATTACTTATGGTACATTTTTTTTTAATAGATATGATGAAACTTATTTTAATTTCTGAAAATCTTTACGTGACCAGAATTAAAATTATTTCTCTAATATAGACTATGTGAACACATCTACATGGAGTGAATAGTCTATATAGATTGAATAGTCAAAAGTCGCTTTAATAGTCCATTAAATTCATCCTTCAGTCTTTCGCTAAAGATAGCTCTTTCCCTTTGATTTCCATAAACAACAATCTAATGGGGTTAGGTGAAGCTAGTCCCGAAAAAACTATATATTCCTTTCCTTGTTTTTACCCTAGTTATTCCATTTTTATAAATACACTTATATATATTTAAATATATATATGCAGATATATATTTATATGTGTTATTTATATTGTGTAAGTATATATTATATATAGTAGTATGTACAGTTTAAGTGATAGTTTATCATTTTGCACCATCCCGCTCTCGTATCATCTATTTCTTTCAAATGAGGTTGTTAGTAATTGCTTTTAGCAATAAGACCGCCTTTGCACTATAATTGTCTGCAATAATCAGTTTTACTCCTGTGTGTGTTACTTTCTTTGTTTTTATGTGTGCAATAAAGTATTATCTTATCTTATTATGTGAATATGTAAAGTAAGCAAAGAAAAGCAACTATATAAGTGTCCTCTATTTCTATCAACAGGTCGTCTCTAGCCCATACAGGGGACCCAAGGACACAGGAGAATATGAGGTCCTGTTTGTTAAAGTAGTCCCTGTAAGAAAAGGGGTCTGTGAGTGGGCCCTGTGTGCCCTTTTGGTTAAGCCATGCCGTCCTATTCAACTTTAACAGCGCGCTGAATAGTAGGTAACCCTATAAGGGATTTAGTAAAACACTCGAGCGCGTCAGAAAACCATATAGGGATAATTATTGTACCCTGTAATACCCCACCAAATATGAAGTCTTAATATAGAGGGACTCTTATAAAAACTCGGACGCGTTAAATTGATATAAGGTAAGTTAGTTAATTTCATGGATATAAGATTACATTTCAATAATGTAATCTGACAAATTCAACGTGAAATAAGAAAAATTCTTGCTTGTCAAATATCCAAGCGCGATTATTTTTTTATTATTATGAAGAAAATTCTTTAAGGATCACGTAGAAACTGTAATCAGATGATTTTCTCCAGGGAATGTAGCTAAAACCATCAATAACACCTGAAGCGTTCACTCCAGGCGTTATTAACCTCATGATCTTATATTTTACCTTAACATAACATTTTTTATCGTTTTTACATCCAACCTTCGTAATCCAATAGATCCCCACAACATTTTAGTCACTACAAATTTAGCTCGGGCTCCCCCTAGAAGTTTCAAGTGATTTAAAAGGAGCACTATCTTTTTTGTCATTTTGATAAGAGACGAGTGAAGGAGGAGGTCGTGACCTAATCAGTGGTCGGTATTTGAGTGGATCATTAGGTTAAGTTGCTCTTGTTGCGACCGAGTGATAGATGGGTGACCCATTCTAGCACTGATTTATATTTGTTATCCGACCTCCTCTGTGCTTCAGAAGGCACGTAAAACAGTGGGACCCAATTAGGTTGTAGAAATCGTGGGAGTTCCGAGAATGACGTCAGTTGGCAATCGGGTATCTTAACTCGCCCCACAGCTACATCCACTACAATCTAAGCGGACCCTGGTGTCTAACCGGGATAACTCTGGGAAGAACAAGATAAGAGACGAGTGAAGCCCTTTCGAAACATGCTTAATTTATAACAATAACAAAGTCCATAAGCACCTAACCATTCATGATAAAATAATCATAATTGGCATACGATAAAATTTTATTACCACACTTGCGTAACTCGGTTAACGAGATTTATGCAACATGCCGATATCAGACATAGGGAAACATTTTATGAATAAAAAACATTATAATTGCCACCTTTTTCAATTTATAACTATGTGTAACTAACAAACGGCCAATTTGTATTTAAGAAAACATATTGATTGGGTCTTTTAGATTGACTGTTGAAATAAGGGCATTAAATTCTCTACTGACTGAATGCCAATACCGATCTTAAATCACATATTTGCGAGACCCACATTGATATCATCACTCCAAAACAGTCAATCAACATCCTTGAGAATATAAGCAAAACCGTCAATTAAAATCCTCCAGAATATTAAATCATTCTTTCATATCTCAAACATTAGCGATCGGTTTAAACTAGACCAAAATAAAACGTCTAAACTTATAATACCATTGGAAGTTATGATAAGCACAAAGGACTTTAAACCTTTTGCTTTGTTAGAAATTCGAATCTTTGAAACGGCAAAAAGTTTTTGTCATTAATTACGAATTTGAAGCGATAGAATCTCTTAGTGGAATCAAAGTTATTTCGACAACTTAAAACTTCGTGCTTTAAAATTGGCAAAAATCAAGTTAAGAAGAGATTAGAATAATATTCGGTAATATCTTTAATATAATTTTTACAGATAAAAAAGAACAGGTAATCATTCTGTTATACCATGAATTAAATAAAACCTCTGTGGAAGGCGCTGAATCAAAATTTAACGTACTGAACGCTAAATACCAAAGAATGGAAATAGACTTTCCTAACTTCATGACTCGCCTGAATTTCTGGTGAATGACACTTCCTAACGTTCAGAAGTGATAACGCGTGGAAACCAATTCAAATAAGTGATTATACAGATTACACCTTTTAACTGTACGACAGAATGACTTAAAATTACCATGAGAACTATTTTGTGCACAGTGGATGAATTTCTTATAAAGAGATCAGCAGACACAGGATGTCGCAACACCTGCGATTATTTCAATTGAGAAGTCATATTCAATAGCGTATGTTTTTATAACACACGTGTCCATCTGATTCAAAGCACTGCTACTTAATAAAATAGTCTTTATTCTGTGCACTCATCTTGTTCTTATTGGCATGTTACACAGAGGGCCGTGATCACTTGGATGTTTTCAACGCTTGCTGGTCCGAATTTAATAAAGTCTTTTTCGCCTTTCTTTCATTTATACGAAGCACTGTCCTTAATGCTACTTCGTGAGGCATATTTTATTTGGATCACTTTCATCTTATATTTAACGAATTATATCATCATCATTGTGATCATTTGATTGTCTGCAGCGCTCTTTGGTTCGAATTATTTACGGTTGTCTTCGTCGTTAATACATTTGAGTGAAGGCAATATTCCTGTGTTCATATGGATAATTCTTAAAATAAATTTTATTTATGCATATTGAACTTAATGTTTGTTGTTTTGAATAGTTAATAGTCCCAATTTATTACAGACTTCTTGGGGGTTTCTACCATTTTATTCAAGCATCTGTTACTTTAGACTAATTCTCAAAAAGGTTTTATTCAGAACACTCGTGTTGTACTCAGTCACATTGAATACAGAGTCGTGATTGTTCTGTTGTCTTCAGAGCTTGTTTGGTCCAAATTTGTTACGGACGCCTTCGGAATTCGTGCGAATACACACGCTTTTGGAATCACGGTCGCATGTAGTTTACGGAAAATCATTGGTTTTACATGGAATTTTTAATAATTCGTTGCGTGATTTCACGCTTTAGGGAACCGTTTGCGTGTCAATAGAAACGTACACTTAAAGAGACGAGCTAATCTGCACAACGGTGGCTTTATCATAGACAACTTTTTTTTATGAAATCACAAATACGTTTTCATAAATAAGAACAATAATCATTCCCCATTGAAGGAATATCGAGGTCTATGCTAGGCAAGCTTGCCTTTAAGGTTCTCCAATTATAAGTAGTACAAACGGAAGTTAAAATTTCGTTCCCTCGCAATACCTATGGGAAATGCATATTTACACTTAGTCTTTTAAATTCATTTTTAGACCGTAAAGATACAGAAATTATCCGACTTTCAAATCCGTACAAAGTTTCATTGTTGCATCCATGATTTAAACAGCTGGGAGAGTTAATATCCCACCGAATTCGCTAGAGCGGACACAGAAATTTTGAATTTCTTACTACAACGTATAATTAAATATACGAATTGACATAAGCATTCTTTCTTTCCGTAGGTATAATAACGACTAGGGGTTAGCAGATTTTAATATTATCACCTCAAAAAGTGATGGATTCACCAGGTTGTTAACAATCAGTCGAAGTAAGAGTAAGTTTATAATAACTTTTCGATTATAGATCTGTTATCCAAGCCACTGGCACTAATTCAGCTAAGTTCTTAATGATATAAGTATGCTATTTTTTAGACAGCAATATTATCTGATCATAAATATTGCATTGCAGGTAGGACATGTTTACAATTATTTTGATACTGCCCGAGCCTCTTCGCAAGTGTGTGATTTTTATGTTCTGAAGCGACGAACAATGGTGAAATTCCGCCGATGGTATTAGTCGAAATGTTTACAATCCCAATTCGGCATGTCCAAAGTATTCGCGTTATATATGTTCAATAAATACAAACTATGTTCATACAAAACGTGGACAGGATAGAATTTGATAAAGCAGTCACAAGCAAGGGAACTTTGAGCACTATAGATAGAAACTGCTTCGTTTGAGATGCAACCAGGTCAAGACACTTCAAACATCAGACCAACGCGAACGGTTCAAACCTCGGCTAGCCTCTGAGACGGTTCATTCAAAGGTCTAAAATAGAACCACGCCTTTCAAGTTCGCACCTCATTTGCAAAATAAAAGATGAGGCTGGTCATTTCTAGATCTTGCATAAAGAAAGTCCGCATTGGTATCAAAGCAAGGCTTTATGTCGTCTTTATCTAGACTCTATACTAATATATAAAGCTGAAGATGGACGCGGAATTATTTCTTGTGTCTATGGATTTGAGAAAGTTTGGCAGATATAAAAAAAAGATGGGGAAATATTTCCGAACATGTATCAAAGGTTTACAATGGTGTACTCATTAATCGTAAAGGTATGGTCATTTGTTTGTTTTTTAATTCTTTTCACTTCACGAATGTCGTCATCCCATCTCTTAAAGGGCTTGCCACGTCTTCGTTGTTTGTACATGGGGTACCAATTGACTATTCTTTAAGTCCATCTATTGTCTATTCCTCTCTGAGTGTGAAGTGCTATTAAAGGTATATTCGAAAAAATACAAAAGTTTAAATTCCTCTGATATCAATTGTAAAGGTCTGACGTGACCGGCTGGGTGGCCCAAGGAGGCGCGTTCCTGGGAACAAAGCGAACACTTCCCGGTGATAAGAGAGCCCAAATCGCGGCCCGCATCAAGGAGTTCAATATCCAGGGATTGCTTATTATTGGTGGATTCGAGGTAATGCTGTCATTACGGAGTATTTGTCAGGCTTACAAAACTATTAATGCATGCAATATTCGTGATGTTAATATTCAACTACTGTATTTTAGGCTGTTTTCTTTTTTTTTGTAGGAGGGGGGAAAAGGTAATATTAGACATACCTAAAGTATTCCTAATATTCTTTAAAAAAAAACATTGCATGTGAGGTGACATCAAAGTGATACACGTCCTCATAGACCCTGACCTCCAGATGCCGACCTCTGATTATGGTGTGACCATCATTCTTGTTTTTAGCGGATAATATATATATATTTTTAATTACAGGCATACCAAGCCGGGCTCGAGATATACGAGTCCCGGTCGCAGTTCCCCGAGTTCCGCATCCCCCTAGTGGTTATACCGTCCACCATCAGCAACAATGTGCCCGGAACTGACTTCTCTTTAGGTGCCGACACCGCCCTCAACGAAATCACCGAAATTTGCGACCGCATCAGACAATCGGCTCAGGTCAGTCAGCTTTTTAACCAACTAATAAGGTTCGGTGTGTTCTGTCTAAAAATGCACGCCCCTCTAAACAGCATAACCGAGTGCGCGATTAGTTGACCTTAAAGTGCGTGGTTGAGTTTAAGTTTATAATACAATCGCTGCACACACAAGCAAGCGTTGCAGTTATTATTTACTTTTACTCTTTAAAGTATGGATTTTAGTAGAGTGGCGTGGCATTTTTAGACTGAACGCACTGTACTCCAGTTTATATCGTTATTGTTACTACTGTTTAGATGTTACTAAAACCACAAAGCAATTTACACGACATAATATACATAGAACTGAGGGCCTAGCACGAACATTCTCGATAGTTTTACTTTGTTTCACGTTCGAAACGAAACGTCTATCACTGAGGTATCGAGATAGACACAATATTCCTAATGCGTTGCAAGAGGAATATATGTCTATAAGCACATTACAGGGTACAATATAGATAGGCAAGCATTCATATAACCTTCTTCTTGAGTCAGTCTATTTATCGATGAAAAGCGCATTGAAATCCGTTGCATAGTAAAGATTTTGGCGTATAAGAATGGCAAGCGACCTTGATTTATATAACTTATAAAGATAAAGATAGAGATATAGAGAGATAGAGATACATATATCCTCGTCCTGAGAACAGGATACATGCCTCCGTAATAAGATACTAATATGAATGTATGGACAATGATATTTGTATCTCTTATTAAGTGTTCACGAAACATGTTTCAATGTATCCTGGTTCGCGAATCATTTGGTCTCCGAGTGTCGTCTTATTGAGCTGTGGTCGTGAGGAGCTCGTTACGCAAGTCACGAGGATGCCGCAGTCACGTCTATAACGCTCCGTGACGGCGAAGATGGTACAATTTAATTGGGGTTACTTTGATAAAAACCAACTACAGTTCGCCATGGTACCGCTAGAATCCTTGTTATGTATTTTGTGTTACTAGCTGCCGACTCCGGTTCTCGCTTTAATAACAAAATTTCTAATAATTTTTGAGGACAAAAAGAAAACAATGCGGCGAACATTTAACAATTGGGTGGAGACTCTGTTTAACGATGACATTTTGGACTAGCCATTTAAAAAAAGAAAAGAGCGAAAGTAACGATCTCAAGTTGAGATTAAGGGGGAGGTAGATTTTGTTGAGTTACACTAATTGAGCCATAAAAGCCTTCGTTGCTCCTTACTGTTGTAGCTCATGGCGTGTTTTAAGACTTTCGAATACACCTCGCGCCTTTATAAGACATCAATTGGCATTGAGTATTAATGATCAATTATATTCTCATTCGTCTGTAATGAACACGTCGATTCAAAGCCACGTGGGCGCTGATAGCCATCTCAAGCTGAGACTCAGCGGGATGCGGTTCATCTCGGACGGCGTCCGCACGAGCCAACATGATTTACTACAGATGTTCGGGACGCACACAAGCATTACACTGTTTCCCATAAAATATTCATTAGTTTTTACTATATTTTTATAATAACTAGATAAATATAATTACTAGAAGGAACATCTAAGGCCGCACTAGTAGGATCATACCAGATTTGGCTGGTATGATCTTGGTGAGTGTTAGTGATCACTATAAAGAGCGCGCTCCTAAACCTACACCCGGGTCACAAGTCCCGGGCACTGCTATGGGACATATTTTTCTTAACTTAAGAGTTTCAATAAAACAGAGAGAAAGAGAGACGAATTCTTATCATTTCATAGACTCAGGTTTTATTTTAATAATCTAATACATAAAATTCTCGTATCACGGGGTGCGTTGCCAAGCTCCTCCGAAACGGCTCGACCGATTTTCATGAAATTTTGCGTGCATATTGGCTAGAATTGAGAATTGGTCAACATTTATTTTTCATCCCCTTAAGTGATAAAGGCTCACGCGGATAGAGTTGCGGGGCACAGCTAGTAATATATAAAATTCCCGTATCACGGTGTTCGTTACTAAACTCCTCCGAAACGGCTTGACCCATTCTTATGAAAATTTTTGTGCATATTTGGTAGGTCTGAGAATCGGTCGTAAATTATTTTTTAAAGCCATAAATGATAAGGGTGGCCCACACGGACAAAATCGCGAGGTGCAGCTAGTTCAATATATTAATATTGCATATTTAAAAATATATTAGCATTAACTGTAATTGTGCCGAAATTCATACTCCTCTGTACGCGCAAGTTTCCTAAAATGGCACCAAAAGATGTTCGTTCACTTTTATACGTTATACGCGAATACGTCCCGTATATACGTGAAGCCAAAACTTTTGATATATGTAAATTATTATATTAAAAGAAATGGAATATTTTCAATCCGCGTCTTGGTTGACGTGAGACGTACATACATACGTGTACGTGGTATTGATTGACTGGTATCAAGACTCCGTTATGGAACCCCTCGTGCGAACACCATAATTGAATTCGACAGCGATAAATTTGACATAAGACCGTTGTCACCAGCAATAAGTAGGTCGAAAAAATCCTATAAATCGACATGGCCGTTTTATTTGCTGTCTGTACCCGAGTGCGAGGCAATCAGGCCTGGGATATAAGGGGATGGCGTTGTTCTCGTAAACTGTCCTCCGTTCTGATTATTTGAGATTTGTATCAGAATGTTTTCTTTTTACTTATTGGCTAGTTGAAGCGCGCGACTTTGAAAACGTTTTTGCGAACGTTGTTGTTCATATAAGGCACGCTTCTATTATTCCGAAATTTTGGACTGGACCATTGGCGCAGTTAACAGTGACTCTGCCTTTCATTCCGGGGGTCGTGGATTCGATCCCCTCGAGTCTAGGCTTTCACTTTTTTTTAAATGTTACAAGGGGGCAAACGAGCAGGCAGCAGGGTATAATCTGACCATTTTCTCAAGGCAATGTAGCTAAAACCATCACGCGCTCCGTTAAAGCCACGCTCCAGGCGTTATACGGATGAGAGCTGCACGAGGTACGTATATTAAATACATTATTACTGCTGTTCTTTTATGATGCTTATCTAGAATTGTATATTTTAAATTCAATTCTATATTTATCTATATTATATGAATTTAAAATGATAAATCTGAATAAAAATGAATCATGAACTGAATTGGATTATTTTTTAAGTGTGCAAGTCATCGTGAGGTTCAGGTTTGTTAAGTCGGGCAAAGTCGCGGGTATCAACTACTAAGAAAAGTTTTGCTCCTACTCATAGCATGGCTAATTTTATTTTTGTTTTATCAGTCAAACCAAAACGTTATTGAGTTAAATGCAGACGGAAACTTCTTTGACACTAGAAGTAGACTAATGCCATTTTTAATCCAGTTTCCTCTTTGTCTTAGTTTATTTGTGATTTCAAATTGTCTTTGTGGCTTCCTTAAGGTCTTGTCTAAAAATCGGCGCTGCGGAAATAACCGCAGCATCATGCCGAGACGGTGACCTTTTTAACTGAAGCGTCTGAATTTTTTGTTTCCATAATTTTTAATTTTATTCATTGAATATCATGTACTTTTTGTCAAATAAATTATTGATCTAAGTCTGAATCTATTACAGCTAAAAGACTCTCGAAAAAGCTCTTCTAACTTCATCAACATGATTCACGATGATGATGCGTTCCATGCTGATTTCGGTAACGGCGATCATTTTCTGTGTCTTTTTTTCTTTATTTAAGCAAGTAATTCATGATAATAGGACATTAGATGATTGAAAACATTCTTGATAAAATCGTATTAGGACGTTTCCCCACCTGCTTGTGTACCACAATCTGTCATTTCCTTCAAGGCCTTTTTTAGGGCTTTGTTATATATTTCTAAATATACACATAGTACAAAATTTTGAAGCTAGGACATATGTATATGAGCTAATGGTACTAAAAGGTTTGAACGTAAAATTTACGATGTCGTGAAATTTTACCATCAGTATTGACGTTATATATATTTTAGAGCTTTCAAAGCTCAAAGGATATACCCTAAAGATGGTCGCACACGGACCATAAAATATGCTGATTAGAACTCAAATATGAATAAACTCTTTTTATAATTTTTTAAGTACTTTAAGTATCTTTATCTACTAATATACGACAAGAATTTGTTTGTTTACTTGAACGCGTTCATCTCAGGAACTACTGGTCCGATTTGAAAAAATATTTCAGTTTTAGATAGCCCATTTATCGAAGAAGATTATAGGCTATATATCATCACACTAAAAATTTTCACCTAATATTAGCAGCTAGCCCGCAGCCTCCGTAACCAGCTCCCCAACCACCGTAGGGAGCTTCAGCTATACCGCAACCCCAACGAGCACCACCGCACAGTCCAGCGATAGACTGTAAACAAAACGTGAAGAGTAAATAGCTTTCCTCAGTGACTACCGATGCCAATGAACAACTGAGCATGAAGGCCATCTTCTATGTATGAAGAATGACGTTTAGTGTAGTGTACATTTTACAAGAATTAATTGAGTGACTAAAAAAGAAACTTTAAACCTCTGCGATTTCATACATGTAGTAAATTTGTCCATCGAGAGTTCAAGCCAAGACCATAGGTCCTTGTTGAGGACTTTACTCACCTGCATCATTAGAGCTTGAGCGCAAACGAAGAGTACAGCTTTGGCAACCATATTGAAGTGGGTACTGCTCGAGTCTGAACTTGAGAATGATTTGATGAAGATCAATGGGTCTTTTATACTAAGTAAATTCCTATTATCAGCTGCCTTAAAAGTAGATAGCAAAAATTATGAACAAAAACTTCCGGAAGTAAACTATATATATTGATAAGAGAATAAAGGTAAAGCTTTATTCAATACATCTTTGAAAATTCTGTAATGCACACGTTCTTATGAATTGTGAAATAGTTCATTCAATAAAAATAATCTTTGTTCGTGAATTGTATAAAAGCGTAGAGTGTATCAGTACTGACATTGTATTGTTGACTTCATCAGAATACACGTACATACAAGATGTCCACCTTCGCTATTCTCTTACTCTGCGCCCAAGCTTGTTTGATTCAGGTAAAGTACCAGAATATTCACATATAATCCGAATTCTAAATTGCCTATTAATACGTAATATTTGCAAGTATTATTGTTTTGATCTTGTTTAAAAATAATATAAGCAATGCTTTTGATAATTTACATATGTACATACATATTTTGCTGCCATTCTCGTTTTCTTTCTAGCTCAAAGTGAAACTAGTACTAGAAATGGATCCGATAACACACCAGCGAGTTTATAGATTGCTTTATTTTGTAACGAACTTATAATTTGTCTGTCATTAACTGAAATAATAATAATTTTTCTATCAGATAAAAGCTTATATATTATGAATTTTTTATAATGTTGTTTCTATCGTTTCAGAATGTTTACAGCAGTTGTTTGGGAGGTGGTTACGGATATGGCGCTCCCTATGGACTCGGTGCTCCCTACGGTTTCGGTGAAGGTCTAGGCTGTGCTGGGCCCGCGTACGGCGGTGAAGGTATCGGAGACGTGGCTGTCGCTGATGGTGTTGTTGTCGTCTGTCTAAAGGGAGCTACTGAAAATCAGCTTTAGAGTTTTTACTCTGATTGAAGCTGAGTAGTTATCCCTTTCAGACTAATGGCAGCACTATATCTATATGCTTAGTTGTTTTTGAATTTTTTGTGTGTAGTAGACTTAAGTTTTTAGATATAGTGTTGTTGTTTATTTGTGTCTCAATAAAGTTTATTTCTTTCTTTCCTTCTAATTTTAACTTATTCTAATATATATAACTTCGTCAAGTAATTCAAATATCACCTTTTAGAGATTTTGTGTTAGGGGACCTTTATACAATGACGTAATATATTTTTTAACAAATAATATTTTTACGCCGTCATGACCACGCATTTACACAATTTATTAGTAAAAGGTATACATGTGTTTATTTGTAAACGTCGTAAATCTTTTGGCATTGGTGTGCCTGTGGTTGTATTTGAATAATTTATTATTTAATATTAAAAAAAAAAAAATTGGCATTCGCACTCTCCTCTGTATAAACTGTACTTATTCTAATAATTTCATACTCCACCGTCCGCGCGTATAGAAAGTTTTCGCTTCACGTATTAACAAATAGACAGAATAGATAGCTTAAGCTAAAAAAAAATTTACTTCAGTAAAGTAACAATTGAAGACTTTGTTTGCAAACTTATCAGTAGCATTTACTTCTAATGTATTAGTTATTTGTACAAGCCATAACATTGTTGTTAATTGTTATCTTTCTTATATGTTTATATAACTGTCGAGATTTAATTGCGTCACAGACAGACGTTTTTATCTCCTACCAGCTGTGCCCGCGAATTGGTCCGTGTAAAATTAGGTAAAAAAATTAGATTCCATTTTAGCGTGATGATATATAGCCTATAGCCTACCTACCTCGATAAAAGGGCTATATAACACTAAAATAATTTTTCAAATCGGCCAGTAGTTCCTGAGATTAGCGCGTTCAAGCAAACAAACAAATTCTTTAGTTTTATATATTAAGTATAGATTATACCATTTTTACCTATTAATGTACCACTAGTGGACCCGGGAGACAGTGTCCTGCCCGAACAGCGTTTTCTTACTTTACTACAATCTATTATCCTATAATATTATCCCCGTTCCCGTTCCATAATGGTTCACTATTTAGGCGTTAATGGCTTAAACATGAAAGATAGATATACGCTTTCGCGAGCTTTTTTGTAGAATTATTTAAGATAAACATTTCCTTCATACACTATATACGAAACTCTTAACGGTTTTTGCAGCGCACACCAGAATAATTTATAGTTTATTTAATCATACCATAAATTTAATTAAACTTTTTCAGCCACCACGGATAGCTCTGAAAAAGCCTGAACCCTACCCAGGAATGGAGCTGGCCAACAGAATTCAATACTTTCAACAAAATATATCTAACACTCTAACACAGAATATCCCACCGCCTAATGTTATACATAATTAAATAATTAATTTATAAGTTTCTGTTTTTTATTTAAAACTTTTTTTACTATACTGTAATGAGCTGAGGATCAGAAGTTGATGAATAGGATAGTTTCCCCTAAAAGAAATCCTAATAAATTATCGTTTTGGATAGTTGCCAGAGGTTTAAATATTACAAAATACAAGGGGAAGTACTAAAATATGTTGGATTATTTAATATTTTGTAAATATAAATCAGACAAATCACGTGACACTGAACTACAGTTAGAACGCATGATGTCACGTCTTGTCAAACAAATTTTCGATGCAAACGTACGCTCCAATCACACTCAAGTACAGCTGTTTGTGTGGCAAAACGTTATGTCATACAAGACGCCATGATATAGCGTTTTGGCGCTAAAATTTATGTGAATATATAATAACGCAAAATTAACCAGAATAAACTTTTTTTCACTGAAATATTTAAATTTAAGGTTTAATTGACTGCAAGGCACAATACTAACTAGTTTAGATTGTGCAAAAGGTGTTTTATGGAACAACCTAAAAACATCCTTTACCTTAAGTCTAGATCAGTTTCCTTTAGCTCTGCACTTCTTTGACCACATATTGCCCATATGTGCTACATGATCCTTTTAAGAATGCAACACTAATAAAAGCAGTTCAGTTTTAATGGCAGTTATACTCGTTCGATCCGATGAATTTGACAGTGGCTTATTAGGGAATGATGAAAACAACTAAGTGTATTACAAAATAGTTTATTTTAATAGAAAATTTCAAGGCAAACAGACAATCCAAATGTAACATCTCAATTCTAATAACGACACATTAGGGTAAGGATTTTCTGAATACATGGACATTTTGTCACAAGGCTTAATCTTTAAGGCTATATTTTATAATTATTTATTGCTGAAAAAGTATGGAACATCATATAACTTTAATATACCTTGGTAATATTGGCACTGGAAGTACAATCAGTGAAACCTTTTTATAAACAAAGCAAAATGAGTTAATAGATAATAAATGTTTTGATTTTTACTTTGGAAACGAAACTAAAAATCTTACAACTTTTTCCAATGAATAACAATATGTAACAATTGAGTGAAAACTGTTTTATATGGATGCGGATTCTACTGTCACGGACTGTACTACGGTGCTACGGCGTCGAGAACCCGTAGTGGATCTGACCAGTTATTGGACAGATAAAGCAAGATCCACCCGTTGGGAGTAAGATTGCAATAATTAAGTATTGAATAGAATAAGAATATATTTATTGCCAAACAATGCTTACAGACATCAAATTTTGGTCATAGGTTTAGTTTTACATGCTGTGCCAGAGCACAGCGCTAATTTTCAGTTCGCCCCTTTTCTATCGAAATTAACATTTGCGCCGCCCGTTACGTCATAACGCAATAAAATTCCAAAAATAAATATTAAAATTAACAAAGACAAAAAAATGTAGATAAAAAACAATGAAATGAAAACTAAACTTAACATAATAAAATAAGTTTAAAATTAGTATAAGTATATGTATATGTGTCCCTATCATAAAAAAATACAAATAAATTGCTGTCACACACTCTTTAATCACCATGTTTATTGAATGAAAACCGAATTAAAACCCGTTGCGTAGTTAAAAATATCTGAGCGTAAAAGACAAGAAGTGACTTCATTTTATACTATGTAAAGATGAATATAGTTGAATATCAACAACTGGATGAACAATATTAAAAGCTTTACTCAGTCCTTTTCTCCAGTTTAAATAGACTGCAAAGGGGAGCAGTTTACTTCAGAATTATTCAAAAGCAAAATACGAATAATCCTTTATTTTTCGCACAACAAAAGGACTTAAACTTCAGGACAAAGAACATTGATAATACGGTCCCAGGACATATTTGAAGGAATCTCGGCTTTTTCATAAACTAGATGTTTTCCTTCGCATCGTTTTTATCTCAAATTATATTTTATATGTTTTTATATTTCAATTTTATACAAAGAATTAAAAGCTCTTTCACTCTCAATTAGACGTTGAAGATCTGACCATATATTTATCTATAAAAACTAGAAATCGCCGGCTGGTCGAAAATCACCCCCAAACCTATTTGCGTACTACGACATATATTGTTCTATTCACAGAGAAATAAAATTTGATAATTAATATAACATACGGTTGTCACGATTAGGCTTTGATATCATCCAATACTTGTGTGTGTAAAAGTTGTAAATCTGCTGCACTGGTGTGCGTGTGACATTATTTTAATAATTAATAAAAATCCCAGTAGAACAGGGCACGACCATTTTCTAGAACTGGCGCAGGGTTGTAACTGTAGTAGGGAACCTCCATTTCGAGTAAATCATATTGAAGAGCAAGTTGTTGATGGATTATCCTGGCTACCAAAATATTAAAATGTCAAATTCTATAAAAACTATTTCATAGAGTTTACACAAAGTGCGTCCTTCAAAATTAGCGTCAAACAAATCAAAACAATGTGCGTTAATGAGAAGCGGTAGATCACGTTAATAGATGGTATAAATCAGAAGCGCAACTTCCGCGTACACTCGCAGTGAAAGTGCAGTGAGCGTCATTCCTATTACGTGGTTCCCAGCTCTGCACTAATCGTACTGAGACTCGCTGACGATTAGAAAATAAAGCCACTTACACACAGATTTTAGAGTAGTAGTTAACTTTATAATACAAATTAATCTTAACAGATGAATAACATCAAAGTGTTCGTTTGTAATGATAAATAATATTATGACAAATAAACCATTATTGTAGTTCTCAGGAAAGAAACAGAGGAAACCTTATAGGATTTCTTCATTGTCCGTTTGTCTGTCTGTCTGTCAAGGCCCGTTATGCGCTGTTTTGCACTTTGCTCAGGAACACGTAGAGCTATAAAGTTGAAACGAATACCAAATACTGAGCTCTGCAGTCCCTAGAAGCTGTGAAAAAAACAATCCATACAGAACCCGTAGTGCTGTGTGACTCTCACTTGTCCGGTTTTTTTTAATTAACCTGTTAGATAACGATCTTACCTGGTGCCTGAAGATTTTCCTTAAATCGTTAACATATTAAGTTAATGAGTATAGCAGGAATAAGCACACAGAACACTCTTGATTTGTATCGCACCACTGCCAGAATAGCGGAATCAGATATCACGAGCGGATCACTGCTATAACCTCTGAAAATTATATATTTCCACTAAATAGTTTGAACGGTATAAACCAAACCTAAATTTCTTTTAACTCACACTAACACGTATGTTAATATACCAATCGTGGAAATATGACTGCGATGAGTGAAAGTTATGTCACATGGAATTAACCTTTATGTTAATATTATGTCAAATGGTTTCTAATTATATCATATAATTGCATTTCCTCCATATTTGCATTTAGGGTTATGTGCAGCAGTTTGGTAAAAACGGTACCCTTACAGGACCAAGAATACCTGTTGTTCGGTTGCCAAAATAATAATGGCAAAGACTAAGTTCTCATTGATAGAGTAAAAAGGATATAGGCTTTTATTTTGACAAAGGATACCAACGCAAACGAAGCTGCAAATATATGCTAGAAAGATCACATTTTTATACAACTTGAATAATTACAACAGCTTTCTTTGATAAAATTAATTGCTGATGACACAGATGAAACCAATTAATATATAAATGATAATTGTAGGCATTCGATGGAAAGTCTTCTTCCGATTTTTTTTATAATTTCTTGTTATACATAATTTCAGAATAAATATTTCGGGCCCAGGATTCCGAGTACATGATATTATGTTCAAAGTTGAAGAGGTTTCTCAACATAATTATACCGAAGCCTGATACCCTCAATTTATGCCGCGTTATTTTAGAAAGAAGCGAAAGTAAACGCGAGAACTGCTCTCATGTTTCAGTAACTTCGTAAAAAAATATCCTTGGCCCTATAGGAAAGTTGAAATTTCCCCCGCAGCTAATACCCATAATCCTGGCAACTTTTAATAGGCCGGTCCAAATTTGACAGTCATTATTTAAAAATATTTGCGGAGAGCCCGGCGAATTTATTTCATTCAGATTATGTCACTGCCTCATTTTTGCAGGTTAAACTTTGAACATCTACATTAGAATTAATTTTTGTTTCTCTTTTATTACGACATTTATAACTATTAAAATGAAATTTAGTTGTATTAATTACTTAACTTTTTTTTAAGAAATAATTAGTATCGTAATGTAGTGATCGTATTAATAAAATTTTAACTTAGCGTTTCAAGCACTTTACGATATTTAAAAAATCATATATTCTGAATGAACTACAAAGAAAAAGGGAAGCAGCAATGCAGTTACTTTACCCAAGTCATCATTTTAATTTTTACTACATAGTAAATTTTCAATCTTCATAATTTAATTTCCCCATAAAAGCTGGTTACGGCGCGCGGAAAAATCTTCATAAAATCCCAATAACCTTTCATAGTACTTTAAGTCACTGAGAGAAATTTCATTTTTGATGCTTTAACGTAGATTGGTTGGAACATTGGTTAGAAGATTTTACGGATGGTGGTAAAGGTGGAGTAATATCCGGAAGGACCTCTGAAATCTGTAAGGCTAACTAAACGAATGGTACCGTTTTATTAATAAAAAAGTTAATTATTCGTTGGCATCACCTCTTTCAGAGAAAGGCCAAACTTGGACCAGTTTGGCCTTTCACTTATTTTGAAATACGTCATTTTGTTTCC
This sequence comes from Charaxes varanes, assembly GCA_024363005.1. Lineage (NCBI taxonomy): Eukaryota > Metazoa > Arthropoda > Insecta > Lepidoptera > Nymphalidae > Charaxes > Charaxes varanes. Next base: position 825,330 of record JANCMC010001028.1, read on the forward strand.
ACATGTGTTTAATTAATTGTATGGCTTCGGGATATTTGCTTTCCATGAAACAGTAAGCTTCGCAAGTAATAGCAGTTTCAATTCCCATTTATTAACGTATATCTGTATAATTGATCCACCGGGTGTTCGGTTACCGTGTGGGGAGAAAGGGGGCAGGGCCATTAAGTCTATGCCCGTCACATGTCAACCCCATCCCTAGTTTTTAAAATGAAAAAGATTTTAAAAATTTTATTTCAGTGAAATAAAGTAGATATTTATTCTTTCCGCTCATTATAAGGGCAATACTGTTCTTGGACTTTTTTTATGCTCTGCTCTACTTAATTGGTGCTCATAGTAATTGTGAAACTCAAACAGTTCAAACATAGTATATAAAAGACTATGTAAAATAAAAAGAAGAAAACAGGGAGAAATTAGGAGAACAGAGAGAAAAAAGGAGAACAGGGAGAAAAAGGAGAACAGGGAGAAAGATGGAGAACTCTTAAGTGGAGTTGAGCGATATACACACACAGAAGACTTGGACAATTTTTGAGCTTAAAGTAAAACACTAATCAATGTTATCAATAATGCGTATAGGGCTTGATCTTTTTAAACTATTTTCTAAATACACACACTTAAATGATATAATATTAATATATAAAGCGGAAGAGTTTGTTTGTTTGCTTGATCGCGCTAATTTTAGGAAATGCTAGTCCGATTTGAAAAATTCTTTCAGTGTTAGATAGCTCATTTATCGAGGAAGGCTAAAGGCTATATATCGTTACTCTAAGATCAATAGGAGCGGTGCACCAATGAAATGTGTTTAAAAATCGAGGGATTTCTTCCCTTTTGAGAGCTTCCAAAATTTACGCAGACGGCCTCTTGCCCGTTTACTTCAAGTATTATAAAAAAAATCCTTTAACCACACACACTGCCGGCGGCAGGTATTTATGAAGGCCGGCTGTACCGCCGTCATACGCAAGTAGCCGGCACAAGCTGCGTAAAGCTAGCCAAACATCATTCCGATTGTGACAGTCGTTTAGAACGCTAGTAAAAGAACTAGGAAAGAACTGACGCCAGCACGCCGTGCAACCTGCCGGCACACCCCGGCGACTGTGCTGGCGGGTCGTTTGTGAACTCCGGCGACCGTGCCGTCGGTATTCCTGCCGCCGGACTTACCGCACAAACGACCCGCCGGGCTGTGCGTCGTGCCGGTGTCAGATCGTTCCTGGTTCCTTCACTAGTGTTCTACACGATTGTCAATACTGGTATGATGCCTCGCGGCTTCGCGCGTCTAGTGCCGGCGGCTTGCATATGCCGGCATTGTAGCCGGTCGGCATAAACCCGCACTGTTTGTGCCATAGACTCATTACGATAAGTGATAAACGTAGTGGCACTCAGCAGCTAGTTAGTTATAAACTTGAATTTATCACGTGGAAGGAAAACAACGTAAATAACAATTGGCGTTCACAGGCATCCTGTTTTTGTAAACGCAGCAGTCCGGATTATTGGCTTCTCAAAATATCTCGTGATAGCGCGGCGCTCGAAACAACATTCGCGGTCACGAATCAATCGCGCGTCTCCGCTGACGTGGAAAGGTTATTGGTTCTTACGCGGTGTAAATGCGAAGTTAGAATTAGACTGCGTACAGTCTAAAAATGTACGCCCCTCCAAAGTATTCACCTCTACATGCAAAATAACGTAAAGGGAAACACCCAAGTCAACATCATTGGTTTGCAGTGCGTGGTTGAATTTCATTTTGCAACGCTGCAAACACAAACAAGTGTTGCGATTAATTAGTGGAGGGGCGTGCATTTTTAGATCGAAACATCTGGACTTAGTGCCATATAGTCCTATATTTTTATCTATTTAATTATACATATGACGTTCATAAATACTTGTAAAAGTCAATATGAATAAAAGAATTTGTCTTTGAAGTTTTGAAGCAACTTCGAAACTATTTGTTGACGTTATTGAGATGGCATACAAAGGTCACCTATCAAGAAATCTCGAAAACCGTGTGACGTACAGGAATACAATTTGATAAGGAAGTACTTTATAGTTAGTAGACATCCGCTAAGAACGGATTTTCCGATGGGGCCAGATTGGGGGGGTCTCTTGCAAGTTTAATTTTACGCGGACGAAATCGCGGGAAAGATTTTGTTAGAGATATGTAATTTTCTTGCCTATCCCAATCTCCTTAAGGGCGATAAATATCTATCTCTCTTTTTATCAATCTACGATAGGTTAGCGCTTGACTGTAATCAGAGGTAGCGCCATTCTTGTAACCGAATTGGGCCAGCGCGTCCGGGTACCAGTACCTCTTTCTCACGAGATCGGCGTGAAGTAGCAGCTATGCTGTCACTTCAAGTGATGGTATTGTTGTCGCGTTTCGTTCGGTTTGTGAGATTTCCCGGTGTCCTAAACTCGTCATTAAAGGCCGGCAACGCATCTGCTAGCCCTCTGGTCGTGCAGATGTCCAAGGACGTCGGTGGGCACTTGGGTGCCTGCTGCCTGCTCGTTTATCCCTTGTAACATAAAAAAAAAGAATAATTAAAATTCTTCGCGCCCTTTGCTTTTTGCCTTGTTGCCTTGTCTTGTCTTTCTTGTCAAATCAAACGAGCTTGTAAAAGTCTACATGAATAAAACCTATTGAGATTTAATTTGACTCACTAATTCTATCAAATTTAATCAAATTCAGTTAGAAATAATAGCGTATTATATTTTATAATTATATAAATAACGGCTTTACCTATCACCAATACGATATAAACTTGATTTGTATCTAAAAGTTAATTCACTTGATTTACAAGATATGTATATAGAAGTTAATGCTGTTTAGTGGATTTCAGCGCAATAACAAATGATAAAAGATACTTTTATGTCCCTAAAATCCGAATTATAATGTGACCATAGACTTAAGAATAACATAGATCCGGTCTTATTGTTTGCTAATGAGTTGCACGATGAAACGTCACTTATATATATAGCTGCTGCGTATATGATGTATTGATCATTGTATTAACTGTCTAATTATTAGAGTTTCTGGATATGAGGCTGTATTTTAATTCCTGTATATATAATATTGCTTAATTAAATAAATAATAAATTAAATAAAATAGATCTGTTTTTGGTTAAAACAATTCTTGTCTTGATGTCCTAAAATCCACAACCGAGCTATTTTCAAGAAACTTCTTACCTCCCCCAATTCCTCTCTGTAATCAAT
>JANCMC010001028.1:828631-884026 GCA_024363005.1 Charaxes varanes
TCTTGATGTCCTAAAATCCACAACCGAGCTATTTTCAAGAAACTTCTTACCTCCCCCAATTCCTCTCTGTAATCAATTACCAGCGTCTGTACTTCCGAACGGATACGACTTAGGGACCTTCAAGAAAAGAGCATTCTCATTTCTCAAAGGCCTGCAACGCATCTGCGACCCCCCGGTGTTGCAGATGCGTTGCAGGCCTTTGTCTATGGTCGTCGGTAGTCACTTAGGTGAACCGCCTGCCCGTTAGCCCCTTGTTATAAAGAAAAAAAAAGGAATAAGACGAAACTTAAACGACAATGGTGATTTAGTATTTAGGCATTGTCCGCAGTTTTTTCACTTTTTATACTATTATTAATTTTCTTAAATAGATGATATGATAAATTTCCACATATGCCTACTCATATAAAGCATTGGTACTTTCTCTAGATTATTATGTCTATGGTTGGAACAGTTGACGTCATAAACATTCAAACTACTCTGTGGGTGTAACAGTGATAATATTGACATAGCTAAAAAGCTTGGATTATAATTTGCGCGCGTTTGACGCCATTTTGATGCCTTCCTAATTCCTCTGTATTTTTTGATTCGAAACATATAATGGCGCGCCTTGAGAGAATAATTTTTAAAAAATAGTCTTAAATTATAAAGTGATATCGAAATACTATAATAATAACAATTAATAGTCATACATTTACTTAATACGTATTTTAGTAAAGTACATTCAAAAAGTATAATATTAACTAGCTGTTTCCCGCGACTTTGTCTGCGTAAAATTAAACATGCCCTTAGTTCCCTAAATCTGGCCCTATCACAAAATTCGTTCTTAGCCGATGTCTACTAACTGAATACTATCTACGTGCCAAATTTTAAATACGTCCCGAGGTTTTTAAGATTTCATGTTAGATCATCTACCCTTAGTATATATCTTATTCTTCCTAGCGTTATCCCGGCCTTGTACCAGTACCGACTTAATTGAAAACAGACATTCCTAAGGTTTCACCCGTCCCCAAGGAAGTATAAAAGCGCCGTATCAAACACTTATTCAGACAGATTCAATAGTTTCTCACAGCTTCATCGACAACAGTGTTAACACCAATCAATATGTCCAGAATTCTATTTTACTTTGTCCTGGTTGCCTGCTTTGCTCTGATGACCCATGGACAGCTAACTTTTACCTCCAGTTGGGGTGGTAAGCGGTCGATGGGACAGATCTGCAAAAGCGATGAGGCAGTTGCCGCCATCTACCGAATGATCGAGGTAAGGAGTCGTCCATAAATGATGCACACGTTAAAGGGGGAATAGGATATCACCAAAATGTGATATTGTAAGACAACAGGCAGGGGGGAGGGGGGGGGGATAAAATTTGCGTGATGTCACGTGTAAAACTATATTTTGTTGTATTTTATTAACGTGATACATAAAATTATTAAAAAATCTTTTTTCTTAATTATGTGACGTCACACCAAGGAGGAGGGCGTTTCGAAACCAATGACAAGGATGGGGGAACGATTTAAAAAATCGTAAAATTCGTTTGAAGTCTGATCATGCCTCTCTATCCTTTATTACGCGCTATCGCTTGCACGCTCGAATCATGTGGAACGTGACAATGAGTCATGCTCTTTCACGCGTCCAACCGGCGTTCATCGCTTTATAACACGTTATCACGTCAAAAAAATAGCTTCTACAACCACGTTTGAATAGAGGCGGAGTTAAAACTTAACGCCTAATGCACTTCAGTTCAATATTCTACTGACAACATATTGAGGTTTCGTAATCTATATAAAAAAATGAAAAATTAAAAATATACTAAATATATTTATCATTTTGAAATGATGACCACAAAAAAATAACCCGTCAGAGTTTGTTCTAAGCTCTTGTCGGTGCAGGGCGCGAGGAATTATAATAATCTTATACATATGGCGTTCAAAAAGCTTATAAAAGTGTTATAAAAGATTTTGACTTTGACTTCGATTCATCGTAAACTTAGCTTTAAAATCGTAAATTTCAAATAGTTAAAAAAATGTATGTAATACATGTAACGTTCATAAGTATTTACAAAAAGTCTATATGAATAAACAATTTTTCATTTTGGCTTTACATTTTGATAATTATATCAATACTTTTTTTTTCAGACTGAAGCCGAGCGGCTGCTGCTATGCCAAAAGCCCTAAAGTCTACATAAATCAACCTTAAAATATTATTAATTGACGACGACCTCGGCAACTCTTACTAAAAGAAACCAATTAGAAGAAATTTAAATGCATTTTATTAAGGCCGAGACTCACTCTGGATCTTTACGCCAAGGGACTCGATAACAAACCAAACATTTTAAGCGATACTCGATCGAGACAAGTACTTAATTACCTTTACGAATCAACGTAAGTAATTACTGAGCGTAAAGAACGCCAAACCTTTTCTTTAATTAAGACGAGAAAACACGGGCTTCTTGTCTCGCGATGCAGTAACACAAAATAGTCTAGGAGCCGATGTATAAATTTTGTATGGGTTCGAAACATTTTTATTCATTCAGAATTAAATGTCGTTCATATTTTTATTAAACAAACATTTATTGTTTATAACTTATAGCATAACAGAGCTTTAAATCGAATATTTTATCGCTGGAATAAAGTATTACGTTGTAAACTGTTGAATCGATTTCGTTGAAATTTCGTGGAAATTCTATTGAACCCTACCGGGTTTAATGGAGATTCTATTGAACCCGGTTATTAGCATTTTAAACAGATTTAAGATTGTTATACTTTAATTATTGATCTAAACTACTTTTACTGTATCCACCAGTTATACGTATATCATTACAAAATAGACTTTTTTCTTGTTGTTAAGGACTATTGTTGTATTTAAAAACAGTATACTTAAGTTATAAGCATAATTAGGTAGCATTTGAGACCAAAATTCTTACTTTATCTCCCTCTATACCTAACTCTCATATTATTTTAAGAAATCAAAATTATCTTGTATCCAAACTGTTGGAAGTTTGAGGTTTGGCTCCTGGACTATTAGCTCAGTAACGGTGCAAAGTAGACCCACTAATTAATTTCACCGCAACGTTTTATCGTGAATTTTTAAATTGGTTTTAGCTTCTAGCAGAAATGAATCTTAAATCCATGCTATGTATTGGTTCTTAATTACACTTTTAAAAGTAAATGTCGAAGATTTATTCACTTGCAAGAAATATCACTTTACTTAGTAAGCGTTCGTGAATTATTGGTACTTTTTGAAAACTCGCTTATGTTTCATTATAAACCTTATACGAATGGCACTAAGTCGGTTTTAGTCTATTTTAATAACAGCCGTTTAAGTTCCTCGCAATAAAGAATTATAGATTATTGCACAAAGCAATATTAGATTGACATAAATTATCTTTCATATATAATATATAAATATATAGGACTATATGACACACGGACGTTTGTTCCTAAGGTAGACAACATAATGCCTGTGTTATAGGTAACAGCCGCCTGTTAGTCACAAATATATATTTTTTGTAAATATATAAATACATACATATGGATAATACACCCAGACTCGGGGCTAATATGTAAATGTACCGCAATTACTTCTTTTACTGAGAAATACCTACATAATTTATCCCTTTGGCTGAGTACTTTTAATAGTAAGGTTTCATGGTCATGATCGTTTGTTCTTTTTAAATCGTTCGTATTAGCATGTCATATTCAACTTTCGGTATAATAACTTAATATTAAATGTTAATAAATTATCATTATATTGTGCTAATTAACTTCGACATAGTTATAAGAACAGCTAATATACGAATAAATTACTCGTTGCTAGGAAGCAATATGCTTTATTGTCTGTGGAAATAATTCGTCACCCAAGGCTTCGTAAAGACATACTTTATGCTAATGAATCATACCAATACGATATGTATTCTTGACGAATACAACACAATACGAAGCAAGCCGCTTGTAATTCACTGAATATAATATCACATCCTTTTGAGGTCTGATTCATCGCTAAAATGGGTGTTAAAAGGGATTTTTAATGACATTTCCAGGAAATACATAATCTAATATCATGTATGGAAAATGCGTTTTTATTTTATTAATCATTGATATTATTCAATAGTACATTTATTAACCAGTAATAGTTTATAAAAAAATATATAAAACGTCAAATTATCATTTTACAATGCATCACGTTTAGATTGATATGCATTTGACAAACTATTTAGTTGGTGCGAAAATCTAACACCATTTTGTTATTTTTTTATGACCATAATATATTATGTGTACCTACCCATGCACTAATAATGCCTATTATAATAAATTGTGTGAAGGATGCATTAATGCAAAGAGAAATGATACAGTTTTTACTATCATGAATAGCGAATAATGTGTATTTAATTTTGTATTAAGAACATATTCAGTTGAGATGTTAAGTTTTTATATTCTAAATTGCTTATCTTTGGAATGATTTAATATTTATGAGTCATGTTATCTGAATGAAAACAAACTGGTCTTGACATTAACCTCAATTTTTTTATTTCGATTAGAAAATTCATGACAATATAGAAAAGGATTTCTACAAATGGAGAAAGGAATTAATTAAGCGTGAAAATTGCCAGAATATTATATAAATTAATTACTCAATCTACAAACGTGTTCAAAGTCTTCATCAAAGTTCCAGCACGAGTGTTTAATTATAACTGCAAATTGATACATATTTTTAGACAGCTTTTTCACACAAAGACTCGTGTCTTGCTCAAACCATGTCCTTAGAGTAGAATATCGACCTTGACCGTCTAATTATGACCCTTGGGTTAGGATATTGCATAGAGGGGCAATCTGCATCTGCTGGCCTTCTGGTCGTGCAGATGTCCATGGGCGCCGATAGGCACTTCGGTGCCTGCTGCCTGCTCGTCTGTCCCCTTGTAACATAAAAAACAATCAAAACATGCTGCTATCATGAACAATATTCGATATCAAACAAGTTTCGATACGTACAGTGTTCACATGATCGAACGCTTTGTTAAACCGTATCTAGGAATGCGTCTATAAACATTTATTTGTCGGAGCGCTTGCATCAAACAAACGACCATTTTGGATGAATTCAACTGTACATCAACCTCATACATTATTATCTCATGCAAAATGCTGTTTTGTTTTAGGTTAGATTAAATCACGGACTAAAATCTCTATGCTATAATTAACTTCATGTATTAGTAACTGCAATTTCGTCCTATTTATGTTTATTAAATGTTAAAGCTTTTAATGTTACCTAGAAAACCTCTTTCTACTAGACTTTTCTTCTAGAAAATTTTTTTAATTTTGAGTTTGACTTAAGGCTAGTATCAGAATCTCATTAGGATGTAGGAATATAATTTTACTTCACATCCATGTACGGCATTTTGAAAATAAAGATTTCTCAAAAACAAAAAGAACTAAAATAAGTGTCAATTATATAATATTTGAAAAATAAATTTCATTTCTGACTGGATCTGATCGCAAAAATCGATTTGCAGTTAGGCGCAAACTTTTTTGCGAGTAATTTTAAACATGGGCAATTGCGAACTGATGAAAACAAAAGATTGTACCAAATAAAATGCAAAAATAGCCATGTAATAACCGTATTACAAAACCGATATCATTTGTATTCGACGGACATTGGAGCCAAACTCGTAACAAAAATAAGCTCAAACAACGAACTGTACATATTTCGGCAACAAGCTTTGGGGCCTTTAGCTAACATAAAGGCTCCCATTAAGGCCGGTCCTATCTAACTCTCGGTATAAATTAATTTTAACAATGCTATTATTATAAATTGAAACACTTCAAACTCATATATTTATCGATTTATAAAAAGACCGATATGTGCGAAACAGAAATAATATGGATATACAAATGGAATTTTTTTTAAATATTTTTAATTATTTTAACATTGTATCCATATTGGTAGTTAAAAGAGTTCAGATCAGCCTCTGGATCTAAAAACTATTGAATAAAACTAAGTTATAGAAAAAGACAAAATTTTACAATTTTATTCAAATAGAAAATGCTTCATGAAAAAAAATTCATGCTGACAAATGAAAATTACACAAAATTTTCCAATAGAAACTTCCAAATTAAAATGATAGGTCTTAAATATGAATTTCAAGATTCTTCGGGATTACGAATTAGGTATTATTACATACGCGCTTGCCAAAAGCTTATAAATAAATTTAAATTCTTAATAAATTACTAATTAAAAAATATATGAACCTCACCATCTTTCAACTAAAAAACTTTGCTCTATAAATAAATATTATTTCCATTCCAGAAATGGGTATAAAATAAAAAAGTGGAAAACATTAGACCCTATCTCGAAGGCGGCTATCAAAAATAATGATGGAATTATGTAAAAAAGAAAGACTGTTAGTACAATAATGATCTACACGACAGAACTAAAGAGTCCTTTACAAAATCTCCTTTACCAGGCTCCCGATAAAAATAGTTCATTATAATGTATCATTATTGCGCACTTACACGAAAGTCAACAACATATTCGCGTCAAAGTCACGCACCAAACTTTGTAGATAGCCATGTTTTTTTAGCATTTTATGGTATGACTAAATCCGAACTTGCAAAGGAATTAAATAAATTCTTTCTAAAAATATTTACTTATTGGAATTTGGGTACGTATTAGTAGTCTATTTATTTTTCAAGTATAAAAGCAGTAGGATACTACTGCTTTTATAAATAAAATTTTACCGGCATTTAAAAGGAATCCATAATTCACGAGAGGCTAATTAATTGATCAAAGTAAGTGGAGCTAATTTAAACGCCATACCGTGAAACTTATGGCGCAATACACAAATATTTTTTGAAATTCAAAAGTGTACTTCACGTGTAAAATAAAGTATTTGAAACCATTTCGTTTTCTACAAAGTTGCCGTTAGTGAACGCAAACATTCTGGCATTTCTTTTAATTAACCAACGTTCTAAAACCGTGAAAGCAGTCAAATCTACTTTGTATATTAATTAATAGCTGTTTTTGAACCAATTTTTACTGAAACCGATATTTTTTTAAACTGTTTCCAAATGAGTTTTCGTGCATAGCACATATGCATCCAATCACTATAAGAAAAGAGCTATAATTTCTCTAAAACCAATCAAGCATCTAGTAGTGTGGGTGTTGTGTAGTGACTCAAATCTAGTAAAAAAGTTAGGTAAAATACAGTACAAAATACAAAATCATAACATAAACCAGTTACCTAAATCCCCTTTGCAAACATATTCTTCATTTTCACGAAGCAATGAACCGTTAATGAATCAGTATAAAACAGATTACACGGTTTATATTAAATTTTAATCCCCTAGTAACCATAAATCATTGGATTTCATTATTAAATCTTCCATTACGGCTGTTACCTATAACACAGGCATTAAGTTGTCTACCTTAGGAACAGACGTCCGTGTGTCATATAGTCCTGTATGATATACATATATATTAATTATTATAAACTGCGATCAAAATCTACAAGTTAATGTAAATTAAGGTGAAATAGCTGACTATAGAATTATTTAGGCTGTATTTACTATGGGATTAAGAGCTACTAGTAAATGTTATTATTAAAAGTTATAAACACACGTTATTAACGAATTATTTAGGCTCTAATGATTATTATGATAATGCCAAAAGTTTGGCGCCGGAAGCAGCTGGCTTGGCTGAGAAAATTATCAACACCCTCATGGGTGCTAATCCATCAAGCTATCAACGTGCCAGCTCGCATTAATTACATTTTATTGATTGATGTCCCTCCGTACAATGTAGGCAAGTAATTGAATATTGCGATTGCCCATCATCAAGTATTGAAAGCTGTAAGTATATCTATCTTATCATTGCTTAGTACAAAATAAAGCGGTTTCCCGTTTCCCGTTTCTTTTAATTACCGATTTTATAAACAACGCAGCGGATTTTAATGTTTAAATAATTATTGGCTTTCACCAATAAAGAGAGTGATTCAAGGCGATGTGTTTATAAATATAATACATATATGTTATCTATTACTAGTATATAAAGCTGAAACGTTTATTTGTTTGTATACTTGAATGCGCTAATCTCAGTAACTACTGGTCTGATTTAAAAAATTCTTTCAGTGTCAGGTAGCCCATTTATCGAGGAAGGCTATAGGCTACATATCATAACGTTATTTTTTTTATCTAATTTTACGCCGAAAAAATCGCGGAAACAGCTAATAGGAGATAAAAGCCGAGAATTACAATGATTTGTAGCGAGATGTCATAAAAAATGTATTTTTGTGCGCTGACATCGCGTGCTCTGGCTAAATCGTACGAGATAGAACAAAATAATGTATTACAGAATTGTACATCTCAAAAAGATCTATAATAAAGTGCGCGACGGCATATGTCTATCCCCTATGTATAACCCACAGGATCCATTTTTATCTTTTACGTATTACAAAAAAATAATGAACTATTTACGAAGCCAGTTTAAGAAATATCGTATTATTCCTTATCTATTTTAAATACGCTAGACATCTTGTACATTTTATGCAATTCAAAATTGCCCTTTACAACATTATGTTTAAAATTATTATCTACTATATAAAAATAAGTCGGGTTTTCCTTCCTGACGCTATAACTCCAGAACGCATGAACCGATTTCCACGGTTGAAAATAACGTAATAAAAGGAACAACGTCCAATATAGACAAGCACCCGTTAAAGGGACATTTTTCTTAGTGACCACTCAGAACCACTTACGTCTATCGAAGTAGATAGAGAGGTGTTGATCCCCTGCTGTTTCTGAGAGCGTTGGTCATAGTAGGTAGCAAAATTCTTTAGATATATAGCTTTTCTCACGCGTTGTTTATGTACATAGATCAAAAGTGGCCTTTAATGTATTAGCGAGAGATAACAATTTACTTTACAATTTTCCAGAAAGAGCAAAAATTTAATAGACCAATAGTTAAGAGGTCCGTTTTTGTAGTTTTTATAATCAATGTGAGTAATTTAATTCCTCAATTCATTATTCACTTTACTTCACCAATTTTAGTGAAGAATGGATTAATAAATAATTATAGTAGTACGGAGAGCCTCATAGGGACTTGTATGACATTTATTTGATTAATGTAAAAATTTCAACGCAACCCATAAGTCTTTGTTGAAATTACAGCTATAAGAAAACAAGCACGTAATAAGTGTAATAGGGGAGAAATGTGCCAAATGTGCGTAAAATGTGTTAAGTCAACAAATGTCGCATTGTAGTAATTCAATGGGACAGGGGCCCGAATACTAAGGACTCAAGTGCGATCACTCGCTAATAGTATCCATCACTCACTGGAAAAACATTTTCGTCGCCACGGGACGAATATGTTACGTGTTAAATGTTGTTACAAATTTCCGCTTTTGTTTTCCGTTAGACAATTGTGTTACGAATATATTTCCTTGTAGGGAAATAGAAGAGTGGATACATGGAATTAATTCTTGCTGTGTAACATGTGTCAAATAAACTTTCCGAGAAGAACAGTTTAAGAATCTGACTTCCAACCTTTATTTATGTAAGGAGAAGAGAAATAGATCACTTCTCATAGTGTTATAGCCGCTTGAAGACTTGTGTTAGTCTAGACAGGACTTTATACATTGGAGGGATAGATCGATTATAGGAATTCAATTCTTTTTTTTATACAACATGTTGCAAACGAACTAGAGGTGATTTCACTTGAGTTACTACCGACGCCCATGGACAACTGCAACACCGGGGGTTCGCAGATGCGTTGCCAGCCTTTGAAAATGTGAATGATTTTTCTACGTTATATTACAGTTTATCCAAAATTAATCATCCTAACTATAACAGAAAAAATATATAAATAAAAACATACAAAAATATAGCCAACATACTATCACTAATGTATTTTTTTATTTAGTTTTTTAGGAAAAGTTATTGATTGTTTTTAGATAATTGTTATTAGTAAATTATAAAATGTGTATATTAATAATATTTCATCAATTTTGTTAAAGATTCACATCTAGTTACATTCATATTGGAAAAAATAAAATAATTATTAACATTAACAGCTGGTATAAGATGAATAATTTGGGTTGTTATGTAAGAATGTTTGTGTGTATTCAGTTTATGAGATCGTTTAAGGGCAATATTATTTTAAGTTTATTAGTGACACTTTAATTATTTTAAGCAATTTAAATACACAATAACAAAATAATTATATCCTATGAAACTGATTGTTATATTAATTTTATTTATATTAAATATTGATGGATTTTACTTACTTTAAAATTGTAAATTACGATGTCCTAAAATTCAGTTACAAAAGATTTAATAGATTGAAGAAAGTTAAACTAGAAGATATATATGTTTGGATGAGAAAAAGTATCGCAATTTTATCCAGCACACATTGCACAGTATCTCACAATTGTGTTATAGTCATAACAAATTTGATGAAATAGTCGTATATTTTATATTAGTAAAATCACTGTACAGATGAAAATAACAATAGTTGTCAAATTACATAGAATGCTAACTCACAACACTAGCGCCTCGCCCAGTCTGCCCCGCCATGCCTACTGGAGCCTGCGGCGCGTTGGGGTTCAGTGGCGAGCTGTTCCCGGTACCCGGTACCGATCCACCGTTTGGTCTAAAAACATTATATAAGAGGTAAATGGCACTGTCACAAATAAGGTACTTTAAATCCCATTTTTTATCTACTACACTCCTTTTTCTGAAAATCTACCGCTGTGCACTTTTCAAGGCATTCCGCATTCCAGAACAACTCGGTTTTTCCGACTCTTTATGGCTTGGGAACCTTAAAAAGAGTCTAAAGGCCATACTTTTGAGTGCGAATATTAATAAAGGCCATAGGACGATAAGCTAAGTGTGTTGATACTTTGATTCATTTATTTATAGATACATTTTATTGTACACCACAGAATAACATAGTAGATAAGAAAACATACAAGAAACAAAATAGGTACAAATGGCGGTGTTATCACTAAACTGTGATTTCTTCCACTCAACCTTTAGGACATGAAATTATTTGCTTCTGTAGATGTTAGATCTCTATTTATTACCGTTTTTGAATAAGTCGAATAAAACTGAAGACCAGAAAAGTAATTATTCCTTAAAGGTTTGTCAATTGATTCGATTTGGATATGTTTTACGAAAAAAGATCTTTATTTGAATTATTAGTAAGATCGTTATGAATGGAAATAAAGATTTGTGATCAAACTGTTTTTGGTTGTTGAGAGATCTTAACCTCAACCCTCATCGTATAGTTAATATACTCTTCAAGGACAAAAATATACAAACACTTTGAGCTATGTCTGGCTCCGGCATAATGGTCACATAAAACATAGCAAGTATAAGTAACTTATTAAAAATAAGATAAATTGGGTATAAAGTCATTTAAACAAGGACCAAGTCAAATTGTCAACCGTATAATACGTTTAATTTGTCCAGAAATAGGAGCCATTCAATGAAAATTAATTCAATATTGAATTATCTCAAAATTCGCCGAAAGCGACAGGAAAATCTCGCAAACCGGAAATTTATGCCGTCCTGAATATAACCCGTGAACGCATAAATTCAAAGTTTAATGAACAGTTTTATTTGCCTAATAGGACAATGTCTTTTGGTCGTGATACCTCTTTATTTAGGAGCATTGTCGTTGGTAAAACATTGTTTGGTGACAACATTTTCTCTTAATTAAAGGGTAATTAAGCGGTTACAGTACCTAATTTCTAAACGAGACCAACATTATGGACACAGGTTTATGTTTTAAGGTTTTCTTCGTCATGTACGGTGCTGTTTACTAATTAATTTACATACGTACTTAATTTAAAAAAACACGTTTAAGAGGTCACTTCCAATTCCTTAAGAGTTTTAATTCCAACTTTAATAAACAGTTTTATTTTCTCAACATTAGAATCTCTTTTGGTCGTGCAACGTCTTTATTTAACATGGTTTGGCGACAAAATTTCCTGGTATTTTAGGCGTAATTACTACACCCAATGTCAGTCGCTCGCCTTTACTCGAAAGCACCTATTATTTTCGTTCATGGTTTGTTGAACAATTTAAATGTGAACGTTATATCTCCATTTAACTTTTATTGTCTGAAATTTCAATGAATTCGCACTGACAGTTATGAAGGTGTGTTCGTTGTCCAATAGGCGTTAAGGATTGTTTTCATCTTGAAGGAATTTCAAAAGGACGTCTATTATTGTTGTTGAAACGTTAATACGAAATGCCTTTCAATTGTTTTTTGAATATTCATTGGGAACTTTTGTTTATTCTGTATAATTTGGAAGCATTATATTTTCATTAATAACTATATTAGAATCACTTGATTCTAAATATGATATGTATTTTGTATTTCGAACGATAATAATTATTTTTGTATTTCGAACGATTTATAAACGAATAATTATACCTTTTGTATCCGTTGTTTCATTTTCTGTTATTTTCTCAAGTCGTGTTTTTCTATTATCCATATGTATGTAATTATATATTTCTAAAAAAATATATTTGTGTATAACAGGCGGCTGTTACCTATAACACATACATTAAGTTGTCTACCTTAGGAACAGACGTCCGTGTGTCATATAGTCCTGTATATATCTATTTATTTATTATAAAATCATACTTTCACAAGACTCTTTAGGTTATACCAAATAATTAATAGGATAACGATACTTTTGACGGCAGCTTAAATCATCTTTTCTATATTTATTTACAAGCATTTTCGTATCCAACAGGAGTTTTATAATAATATAAAAACGTCATCAGCAGATGCTTATTACAAGATTGAATTTAGAGTATTAATGAGTCCAGTACAGTAAGAAAATTTCTGCCTCGAATTTACGTTTACCTACTAGAAAGAAAATAGTCGCAGTGTTGCGCTTTGGTAGAGTTGTTTGTGATTGTTGTTATGCGGATATAAGCAATTTGCTTAAGTCTTTCTGCTCTATGAGCTTTGTTGTATGATTTTGTATGATTCCAGAGCCGGGCATAGCTTCATTTCAATGATCATGTAGTGTGGCCGGGGACTTTGTATAGCTGCGCAAAGTTTTGTAATACTTTGTAGCCTTCGAGGACAAAACTGTACAAACACTTCAAGCTATGTCTGGCTCCAGCATGAAGAGCGCAAATTATCTGCCGGTTTTCACGATCGTTATTGAGTTCCGTCGCTCGTAAGCACAGCAACAACGGTAATGTAGTTTTTCCAATTATTCAGGAATTTTATTTCGTCGAAATTTAAATTGTAAAGAAGTCTATATACTAGATAATAGGCAACTTTTGAATTAGCGTCGAAGTTCAAGCTTTGGAGTTTTGTACATAATCAGGTTTAAAATAGAGATGAATAATTTTAAACATACCTTTTTTCCTTCCACTCCTTGAATTCCGTTAGGTCCAGGCTCCCCTTTCTCACCCTATTAAATAATTTGTAGAATTAGGTGTTACTTTACGGAAATCCAACGCATGACAAGAAAAACTAAATAACTTTGCTTAAGTAATTGCAGAGTATCCTGCTTAAGTACGGTGTGGAAGCGAAACGTGCTTTTAGGCACATCGTAAAGTCGTTGCAGTGATGTGCTTTGCTGGCGGGGTATTTTCCCTCGTATTAAGTAAAGTAATTTGGTTTTTCGTGTATAAAATGATACAATAACTGTAACACAATATGCCTCTCCACCCCACGCCTCCCCACCCCCACCCCCAATCACCCCCCTCCCCCCCCCCCCCCCCCCCCCGCCAACCACTCCTCCTCATCGATTTCGACGACGGCGACTCAAGAAATCAAGGATTACGATTTATTTATTCATTTTTTCTATTATGACACTTGGAATACTTAAGGAGTAACCTCCTCGGTACTCGATTCTCGTTATAATATGTAATAAAAATAGATACTTAATTGTTTACCAAATTTCCTCAAAGTTAGTTGAAGTGTGGCCTTAATTTGCTATTCAAAAAAATGAGTCCATAAATGCATTGCCCGGCGTAAAAAACTGGCTAGTTATAAAAAAAAAAAACATTTAATGACGGCTGTCAGTCAGCAATAATAAATAAAATTAATAATTCAGTTCATTATTTGGCTATACTTATTACACTAATAAGTGATGAGTGAAACAGGTATTTTTGGCTGTTCCTTGCGTTCTGTATAGAATTAGTTAACTTTCTTTGACATATATGATCATCAAATCCTCGAATATCGTATCTCACCAGTCAACCTGTATTCATTAAAACATAAACGTTACATATTGACATTACGTTCCAATTGTGTCAGGGACTCGATCCGTGGAATGAAACATAACTCATTGCCTTGGGAAATAAAAACTTTAAATAGCAGATTATGGCCAGTATGATGTTTATTTAAGTAATTTATTCAAAAAATTAAAATAAACACGCCGATATAAGAGAAATATACGTGAATAAAAGAAAATAGAATACACTTCAAATATACAAATTGCTCCCAATGGGAAGGGCAAAGTTACCAATGGGAAAGTAGCTTCGAAAAGGAGAAATAACACGTTTTGTTATTTTAATGACCAACTGGGCTTTTTGTTTTAAACTCCACTTGAAAAGGAAAGACTTTGTCAATTCGAATTTACTTGTTAATCCTTTTATAATATTTATACATATTAATGGATTTATTTGGTATTAGCGGACCTAGCAGACGCTGTTCTGCCCGAACGTTGGGTTACTTACGATTTACTTCATTCTATTATCCCATAATATTGTCCGCGTTGCGTTTTCTTTCACTTTCCCGTTCCCGTTCCATAATGGTTCACTATTCTTGCACTAATAGCTTAAACATGAAAGATAGATATATGCTGTCGCGGGCTTTTTTGTAGAACTATTTAAGATAAATATTTCCTTTCTACACTATATTCATGTAACTTTAACGGTTTTCGCAGCGCACTGCACAATAGCTCGCAGATGGCAGAATTTTCACCTACCCATCACGCTAAAATTGAATCTAATATTGTTGTCTATTTTTACGCGGACGAAGTAGCGGTCACAGCTAGTATGTTATAATACTAGAGATCACCGCTAGGTGGCCTAAATTTGGCCACAAATCTTTAGATTTGCGTACTATATACTCTTTAAAGCTATTTACTCTTTAAACTGGTACCGAAGGTTTACGCTTCACGTTTCAATATGTGGATTATATATTTCCATATATATAAATATTTAAAAAATGAAATTTTCAGGTTTAGCGGGTCGGAGTTGTACAGGCATAGCGGTGACGGCAGAGGGTGTTGTCGTAGTTAACTGGCGTACTAGGACGCTTACGGAGGTGAGCTTATAATTTAAACTATTTATTGTTCTTTTTAATGTCTGTATAATGTATTTAATAGTCTTTTTTAAATGAACGAATGTACTGGCGAAGCTGAATTGCAATGACCCTATGTGATTCGAGTGACATCATCTGTCAGTGAAAGTCCCATTGAAATCGGTCCAACCGTTTTGGAGATCACCTGTAACAGACATATAATGCAAAAATGACATAACTTGCGTTTTTGGTTCGCTGGGTTAGCTTGGCTTCCTGTATACCTAGATGTGGAATTAGTGAAATGAATTCCACATTACAAACAGCCCTATCAATTTTTTATTTTTCGCGGCCGTCGTAATATAACGAGCGAGATTGATGTGTCTCGGTGAAAAGAAAGAGACGGAGGTAGTGCTATCTCGCTCGCGTAATCGTGAATTGTCAGCCTTCACTAGCCTCCACGAGGCCGTGATTGAACGGTGAGCTCCCGCCGCAGATCAACGGCGAGGGGGGCACGCTGCGCACCATCCGCTCGGAGCGGCTGCTGGAGCCGGTGAGCGTGGCGGCGCACGCGGCCTCGCGGCGCCTGGCCGTGGCCGACAACGGCGCGCGCGCCGTCTTCGTCTTCGACCCGCACGGCAACATCGAGCGCGAGGTCACTCACTCAGTCACTCACTCACTTACACACCACGCACGCACGCACACCACACATACCACGCTTTACTCTTACCCCTAAACACAACATATACACCATTGCCGCTATGTGATACACACAACTTATGAGGGCACTCTATTTGCCCTTTCGATTTCTCAGGTTTCCTTTAATGAAATGACACATTTACTAAAGATATATTTCCACCTTCTCACTTCCCTTATCGCCTTCCTTCATTGATATAATAGAATTCCAGCTTTTACGATACTTTGACTGAAATAAGTATCGTGGCGTTGTCGCAGGTGGGCAACGGCGACCTGGGGCTGGTGGGGGGGCTGGCGCTGACGGAGGACATGCTGGTGGTGGCCGACGTGGCCGTGCGCGTGTACGACGCGGAGGGCAACCTGCAGACCACGCTGGCGCCCATTCCCAAGGGTAATGCCGTTTCCCCTTTTCCCACCAGAGGGCAAACTATGGTTTTTTTATGGACAAGTTTGACTTTGCTTTGCTTGTTATAATTAATAATTATTATTATTTATTTATTCAGCCATAATTCAATATTAACAAATGACATATGTGTAAAGCAGTCTCGGTGTTCCCGAACCGATATGACTTAGGGACCTTCACCTCAAAGGCCGGCATCGCATCCGAGGGATAGCTGAATTAACCTAATACGATTGAAAGTGGCAATATTGACTTGAAAATTCTTGCCTATAAAATGTACGACTGCAGGTCGAGGCGGGTACGGCGGAATTGCGGTGGAGCGCACGGAGAGCGGCTGGCACATCGTGTGCGCGCGCTCCGTGCGCGGCCGCCCCGCGCTGCTGGTGCTGGAGCCGGGCGCCGGCACCGGCGGTACTGGTGCTGGTGCCGCGGGGAGAGTGCTGGCCGCCTGCGAGCTGGCCGACCGGCGGCCGCGGCGCGTGGCGGGCGTGGCTCTGCTGCCCAAGAGGAGGGCGCTGCTGGCCGACCTGGCCGGCGACTGTCTGCGCGTGCACACCTACTGGTGAACGGTGAGCTCCTACGCTGCACTTATTTCTTCTAACGAACACTAGCGATATTGGAGGAATATATATTTATACTAGCCAGTATGTAGTGGGCCACCCTTAGCACTTAGGGGGATGAAAAATAGATGTTGATCGATTCTCGGCCCTAGCCAATATGCACGCAAAATTTCATGAAAATAGGTCGAACCGTTTCGGAGGAATTTGGCAACGCACACCGTGACGCGAGAATTTTATATATTAGATATGTAGGAGATGTAGCTTTATTACTCACGTTTGTATATATTTACTTATTGTTTTTGCACCAACCCCTAATGGTTTCCCAAAATTCGGTCCGGCCTGAGGTTGTCTGTAAGAGTCGCTCTAAGCGATGAGCACCTTTCACCTGCACCTTCTAACTTACGCATTCTGCCTTTGTTTTGTTACTCTTTTCTGTGTGTGCAATAAAGTATTAAAAAAAAGAGTTCGGAAAATTAAAATGGAATCTTAAAACCGAGCATGCTTTGAACACGTTGTTGTAATACGAACGAATGACTCCCTGACCTTTCGAGGTAAATACTATATGAGTTTAGTTCCGTCGTTAGAACACAATCCGTAATTGTAATATGGGTAATTCACAAATACAACACCCCCCTGCCCCAAATAGGTTAATGTTACTGTTTCTTGTTTTTAGATAAGTGTTATATATTTCAGGTCACCGTCAGGCTGTGGGTTAACTCAAGGAGGGCCGGTGGCGTAAAGTAAACGAATTTCATGCTAGTCCAATATTGTAAAACTGAGAATCGAACTTGGCCATATATCTCGGACTGCGAGCGGACTCGTACCAAAGTCACTATCTTATATTATATACTATACCCTTAGTACTTACAGTATTTATTTCGTTTAAGCGTCCATAGTTGTATTCTGATTTTTTTTTTAGGATTTTTTTTTAATATAGACCGTGATGTCGATTTATTCGGCATCGACTCGATGACTGATTTATTTTCCTTACGTGTATTTTTTTTTCGACAATCATTTTTTTTTTAAATTGACGTATGAATTTAGGTTTTCGTCGTATATATACGTAAAGTTTCACTAACCCTATTTTTATTGAAGATAAAAATTAAATTAAAATTAGCGAATTTTTCGCACTAGCAACACTGACAATAGTATGTCAATTTTGAAATCACCCATCGTAGTTAGTATGTGTGCTGCTCGGCACAAATGATCATATATGAATATTGTGTATATATTTTTAAATGATACCATGTCATTGGGATGAACTTGTGCCTGTGCTAATCGACTGATATATAATACGAATATATGAAAGCAAACAGTGTCAAATGTGCTGGAAATCTGTTAATGTGATAGAAACACTAAAATCAGTCTAAAGTTTCAGTAGTATTTAAAAAGGCCAAAATCAAAAATTTCCTTACTCAATTTGGAGTTACGTGTACCAAACAAGACGTTCAACATGTGAACGTCAATTTTTCATATATTATTTAATATGTTTTTTTGTGATTGGAAAACCGATTTAAATAATAATTAAAATAAAACTGGATACATAAAAAATGTGAGCAAAATAAATATAGAAAGTGAGGACTTTTACAAGCAAGAGGTGTAAAGACTTATATAAACTCTAGAAGGCAAAGGAACAATTTAAATGAAAGATATAGATTTTTACAAATGTATTAACTGGACCCAAATAGAATGGAATACCAAAAGAATATTCAATATCGATACAGAATATACGTCTTGTACGCGTGTTGCCGAACTTTGGTCTTCGATGCATTTCATTTAAAGTGTAGGTAAATATAATATATAACAATCTAGGCAAATCGACCTAAAATTACAAGCGAAAAGTTTTGTTTTAGCAATTGCCTTACATCGTCTTTGCTAACATAACCAATTTCCAAAATTCTAATTCACAAGACGCTTTATTCAAACTGGCTTTTATGAACTCTTTTCAACTATCAAATATTTTCAAATTTTCCACTGATTTGGAAAAACTGAGAACAACCAGATGAGCCGCCAGTAATGGAAAAATATAAAGTATTTTTAATTAGAAAGGACATCTAAAGCCGCCCTAGTAGGATCAGGTACAGATACTAGGTTTGGCTAGGCAGGGTAGGGAACACTGGCAGTGAAGGTGAGTGTTAGGGACCACTAGAAAGAACGCCCTTAAACCTATGACTGCCTAGTTGGCGCAGTGGACAGTGACCCTGCCTTCCGCTCCGGGGGTCGTGGGTTCGATTCCCGCCTCGAGTCCGGGTGTATTATCTGTATGTATATATTTCAACTAAAATGAATATTTGTGTATAACAGGCGGCTGTTACCTAAAACACAGGCATCAAGTTGTCTACCTTAGGAACAGACGTCCGTATAAAAATAACCTACACCTGGGTCACAAGTCCCGGGCACTGCTATGGTTCCTTCCTCCGCACGATTAATCCAGGAAATGCTAAGAAAATCGTCTCAATTCTACAATAAAGTATATCTCTTGTCACTCAAGTAAATGTAATTTGCTCAACTTATAACAACATATATCATATCACGCGGAAATGCTTCCATTTTGTTAGATAGAGACTTAACGAATTATTCGGGCATTTAAAATAATAATAAGGCATAGTAAGGTCGTAGTTTGTGCCGATTTTTTACCATGATATGTATGTCGGTATTACTATCTTTTATATATATTTCTGTTTAATCAATATTATTATTCAATTCATTCTTTTGTAACCCTAATTATTTAATCCAAAGCAAAGTAGCCTATGTTATTACTTGTAAAATCAGCTATGTACCAGTGTAATTCCCGACCAAATCGCTCCGTTTCGGAGATTACCCGCGGAACAAACAGACCGATAGACAGGCAAAAAAATGTTTTAACTTGCGTTTTTCCTAAAATTCGTTGCAATTCGTTGAAAAATTACAATGTCGATTTTAAAAACAGACCTTTCAATTGAATTTATATGTATAGATTACGATTCGTAAAAAACTTATGAACTGCTTGAAAAACAACTTACCTTTATACTTGGGATCGCGTTTTGATCCAGAACCTAACAGATTTCATTACATGCTTTCTACCGTTGAGTTATTGAGTCTCTACATAAAATCCTTAATATTTGAGTAGGTAATGGATTTAACTATTTTTTCTCTTACAACATATCTTCATTAGCAAAGGAATTGTATGAGAAATAGAATCGATCTGAAAACCAATGTGATATGACATATTATGTCGCGGGCCAGAGTGGAATATGGGGAATTTGTAAAGCTTACTATAAATTCTGTGGCGCGCAAATGTCAAATGATTATTTTTTTCTTCATCTTGTTAAAGTATATACAGGGTATTAATTATAATAATTTACATTTTTGGGGTCAAACATAAATCACATCACACATTAAAGGAGAGGGGAGGGCATCACCAAAATGTGACATTGTGTGACAACGGGCAGGGGAGGGGGGTCAAAATCTGAGATCGGAAAACACAGGCATTAAGTTGTCTACCTTAGGAACAGACGTCCGTGTGTCATATAGTCCTGTATATATTTATATTTATAAATTTAGAAAAATACAACAAAAATTGGGCTCTTTTGCTATAGCGATGGCAATGCTACCAACATTAATGGTATGATGAATTTTCATTAGTGGTTTTTATGACGGCAATGATTGTGGGTTTCTTAAAAGAAATCGATTTATTTCGGGCTTATTCACTTTGGTCCTTGAATAACTAATAGATATGAACATATAACCGCGTGATTTATTAATTTTTGTCTCCCACAATATACATTAAACGCTCCGAGCGTTATTGTTGCACCAGAATCTGTTTACGAAAACCCATTACCAGGACAATCCAAAGAGAGACACGAAAAGAGCCGTTTTGCAGACACATTATAGCTGACTCCGTTCCCAGCGTGGAATTCAATTTGTGAGCCATCATCCTTATACACCTTTGGAATCTGAATTTGCATATTGAAATGAGTTCCTCACTCTTAGTGGGGGTTATTTGGGAAAGACGTGGAAAATTTAAATTTTATGAAAACTTCGCGAAAATTGGTGTTCGGAGTTTGGATCTTTTCGCAGGTAAGTGTTTATCGATCATAAAAGAGCACAACGGAAGAATATGCAAAGCCCTGTGTTGTGTTGATTTAAATTTTATGTTAGGTTTTAAGCAGTTCTGTTAGAAATTTATTTATTTAACACACAGAACAGAATATGACAAATATCGCTTACAAGGTTTTTAAGTTCTTTTTACTTAGTTCATGTATTTTTTACTTTTGTTATGTATGAACAAAGTATAAAATAGGAATAATAATGCCTTCTTATATTTCGCACCGAAATTCCTATAGCATATTTTTCAGATTGACTGGGCCGTTGGCGCAGTTGGCAGTGACCCTGTCTTCCGTTCCGTGGTATGTGGGTTCGATTGCCGCCTCAAATTTGGGTGTATTATCTATATTTACATATTTGTGGACAACAAAGATATTTGTGTATAATAGGCGTCTGTTACCTATAACACAGGCATTAAGTTTTCTACCTTAGTAACAGACGTCCGTGTGTCATATAGTCCTATATATTCATTATTATTATCTATTATACATGTAGCGGCTGCTAAATAGCAAGATGGCAATGATGTCAAGTGGAAAAGGTTACACCAAAGCAAACTAGATGGCGCTGTACGCATGACGACCGCAGTTACTCACGCAAGCGAAGTTTCTACTTACACTCACTATATATAGACCTTCCGACGAACAACTGTTAAACAAATTTTTTTTTTAGAAATATATAAATACATACATATGGATAATACACCCAGACTCGAGGTGGGAATCGAACACACGACCCCCGGAGTGGAAGGCAGGGTCACTGCCCACTGCGCCAACGGGCCAACCATGTATATATTATATATATTATAAACATGTGCAATTGAGTAAATGAATATGAATATGAAGATACCGTCTGTCATGTGCCGTTATTTTTTATATACTTTAAGTATTCCTCATTTCCCGGTTTCCTCTCCAACCAACCATCTAATATTTCCCTTTTTAAAGCTTAGTAGTTTTTTTTATTCTTCGCGATCAGAAAGTATGTTATAAAAATATGTATGAAAGTATAAAAAGCGATGCAAAGCACGGTACATGAGACACACTTATCCTTTTCGTTTAAAATTTACCTTTGAGCCACCAGCTATATTGCCTTTTAATGAATAAGTATTATAATGAAGCTGCACGAGAGCAGGTCTTTGCCGCATAATCTTTAGAGAACAAATTGAATTTGACATCAACTAAGCCAGGAGTTAAAGCCCTACTACACATCAACTAGTGTAATTTTATCTTTATATTATCTGCATGAGAAACTAAACTACTTTGCTTTAATCCGCGAATGAAAATATTTATATTATCTTCCTTGATGGCACTCTACAATCAGGCAATCTAAATCTAAGTCAATCTACAATAAAACTCAATATTATGTGTATAGTACTTACATCAGCTTCTTTATGCTATTAATTATTTTTAAATAAAAAGAAAACCGACTTCAAAAACAAAAAGGCGAGAACTTAAAAGCATAAAATAAATAGTACTTACATATGATTTAGTAGACACTTACTGATGTGCTGAAGTCGGTCCCAAGCCAAATAGGTTCTTCGCTAAACTGATGCAGATGGATATAATAATTAAATAAAAGGCGAAAATTGATATTCAAAGCTGCTTAATTTAGAGTAATAAAGAAAATTCTAACTCTAATTTGGCGTCTAAAGACATTTCCGCGCGGTGAAAGTTTGTTTACGGGCTTCTATTAGTGCTATCTATTAGTGAAAAAAAAAATCAAGTCTCAAATAGACGTACAACTTTGTACAGCTTAGCTGAATTGTAAGACGTTAAGGAGTTTTATTGATAGTCATATTCCACTACGACAGCTATTACTTGTCCATAACGAAGCTACGGTAAGTGACTCAAATATCCGGAGAGCATATAAAAGATTCGGCCAAGTATCGTTAATTTACTCTTAAGATTTGAAGAGTTCCGTTACTTTAGCGAGCGAGATAGGCACATCTTGTTAGAAAGAGACGGCGATAGTGCTATCTCGCTCGCGTAAACACCAAATGTTACTCTTGTAGGGTGCGTAGTAGTGTCAGCCCCCATTTAGTACATAAAGTTGTGCCAAATTGTTGGACGACACGTTCCCATGACGTAGTGATTATCAGTGTAAATAAAAGTGCTTAGTAATATAGTCTACGAGAAGTTCATGTTAAGTTGGTGTTTTATTGATCCTCGTCGGTAACACTCGGAGGGGACACCAACGTGTCCGTTACAACTTCAATTTTATTTTAGATTATAAAATTTTGCAAGCCATCTCATGGCACATAGTAAACTACTATAGTAATTAAGATCCTTTGTAAACACAATCTGGCAAATAAATGTTTTGATTTGATTTAAAGCTGTACGAAGTATATACAGAAAACCAGCGCTGTCGTACTTTTTTAAAATTTAGTGCGACGGCGTTTAATGCTGAGGTTTCAACCCTATCACGTTACTGGGTCATCTATTATATTTCTTTTTTATTATTTTTTTTTTTTATTTATTTATTTAGGAAAAAAGGCAGCAAAGCTCAAGTGGGAACGGGCTGGGCATGTGGCACGAATGGACCCGCGAAGGTGGGCCAATCTTGCTACTATATGGACTCCCACCAATGACCACCGTAGACCAGGTAGACCGAGGAAGAGGTGGCGCAACGACTTGGACACCTTTGCGGGAAAGGAGTGGATTGGTTCAGCTCTAGATAGAGGAGAGCGGTCTAAGAGTGGGGAGGCTTTTGGCCAGCAGTGGGACATAATAGGCTAATGAAAAAAATATATTTCAGTAATGTTTGGGAAACAAACAACATACTTAAAAATATATAGCTATACAAGTAGCAAAAGTTCTTAATTCGATAGTTTCCACTATGAGGTGTGCGATAAACAAGTTAGGAGCAATTATAAAAATAAAATCACTTAATTATAATTTAAGCTATTTTTGTTTAAATTGAAATTAAGTGATTCAAGTTTCACCTTGAAAGAAGGAACTTTTATATTAAAGAAATCTAGATAACTTAATTTATTTAACATTTTAAATAAATTTGAGTTGTTGCGGACTGGCTGGTTAATTTTACTTTTTATATATTTTTTTGTATTTGTTGCCTTGATATTGTTTCACAGTAGAAATTACAGGACTAGAAAAGCCGATGGTCTAAACCATAATGTTGGGTAAAACGAAGAAGAAGACTGACAGTGATCACCCGTTGACAATGATCACCCGATGACAGTAATTACTTCATTTTAAGTGACAAGGGTAAATGTTGCATTGTGCTGTAGATTTAATTAGTCTCACGGCGTTTCAAATATTCTCTAGGGAACCCAAAACCACGATTGCTTAGTCATAAATAAACCCCGAGATCCCTTAGCCTAGCAATTCAAATATGCTTATCCCACTTTAAAGAGTTACTGACTGTTACACGCGACGTTGTCCGCGTGAAGTTAAATGAAAGAGTCCAATTTTAGAGGACCAAAATTTTAGTGCGGAACCTTAATTAACTTTTTTCAAAATTTAAGTAGCCTCTACTATTTCCTATAACCATGACCCATCCGCTTCAGAAAATCGTTAAAAGCGGCTCAGCCGCTTCGTAACGAGTTTAATACGCATTTAGTAATGGAATAATATTTTTTTTTTATGTTACAAGGGGCAAACGACCGAGCTGTTCTCATAAGGGACTACCGACGTCCATGGACATCTGCGCCACCAGGAGGCTAGCAGATGCGTTGCCGGCCTTTAATGATGAGATTAAGCCACCGGGAAGTCTCACAAACCAAACGAAACGCGCCAACGATACCATCACTTGACGTGACAGCATTGCCGCAACTTCACGCCGATCTTATGTGAGAAAGAGGTACTGATACCCGGACGCGCCGGCCCAATTCGGCTGCAGTCCAACATGGACTGCAAGCATGGCGCTACCTCTAATTGATTATCCATAACGTCATAATACTTAAAAAAAACATTATAATATACATTTGCATATAAATTTTAATTATCTATAAGATAATATTGAAACATATGCTTCGGAATACAAAAAAATCCTTGGATCTGTTAGCGACACTAATCGAACACAAACGAACACAAATCGTCTGTAAACGCACGTATTATACACACAAAACTTTCATCTCTAAACATATATTTACACAGAAGGACCACTGAAAACACGTGCGAACACCAAGGGCGCGCTAAACCAACTGGTGGGAGGCCACCTGTCTATATTTAAACAAGTTAGGGCTGAAATGTGTAGAGGAAAATCTGCCATTTCTATTTCGGCGGATACATGTTTAAGCACACAAGACATTCCACCGCCTTCACTAAAAGAAGTGTCTTTTTATTCCCTACTAGTTATTAGCCGCGACTTTGTCCGCGTAACATTAGGTGAAAACATATAGCGTGATCACATATAGCCTATAGCCTTCCTCGATAAATGGGCTATCTAACACTGTAAGAATTTTTCAAATCGGACCAGTAGTTCCTGAGATTAGCGCGTTTAAGCATATAAACAAACTCTTCGAGTGTTCCTCGCGACCTGAACTGATAAGAGCCCACAACAAACAACTACTACTATATATAAGATAAAATAAAATTGACATACCTACCTCATTCGATATGGCATAAAAATCACGAGGTCTTAAATTTATTTTTAAGTCTTTTAGTTCTAATTCGCTCTGCTCTTTTAGCATTTCTGTAAAAAATAAGATATATTTTGGCGTATATATGCGTAAAATGTCATTTCTCTTATGTTTAGATTAGTCATTGAAGATTTATAGTAAAGAGGATTCAAAGGAACTCTTAATATCTAATTTATCAAAACATCTTTGGTTTCAATAAACTTTGGTTTAAATAACTAATATTAAAGTTTGTTATATAAAGGTACTAGCGGAATCGGCAGACGTTGTACTGCTCGAACGGTAGGTTACTTATTATTAACTACATTCTATTATCCTATAATATTATTCCCCATTCCCGTTCCGTTTCTGTTCCATTTCCTTTTCGCTTTCGCTTTGCCATTCCTTATTTACTATACAAACCTTGTCCTAACAATAACGAACACAACGATAAAGTAATTATCCAATTTTGTACAGACGTTGGAAAGTTATACACGTGCATATATTTCAGCAACTCATTTTTATTTGCGACTATAAATTGAGTTGTATACTATTCTATCTTTTAAGTTTAATCAAACTGCACATGTTGTGCAAATTTCATTAAAATCAGTTAAGTAGTTTAAGAGTCCATCGCGGACAAATAACGTGACCCGTAATTTATATACATTAAGAACAATATGAATGTAGAACAGTATAGTAGATTAATATTTGTTGTTTGCTCCACTTATCTGCGTTTAATTTCCTATCTATAATAACGTAAATGTATGAGAACAAAGTCTTGACATTTACACCATTTATAACTTAAGAAGGGCTATACCGAGTTTGATGGTCTCATAGCGTTTTCGAAAAGCAGAAAAAAATATTAATAAACATCGAAATAACTAACAAATATAACATTTTTATAACACAATCATTTTCTCGTATATTGGTTCTCTGTATAGAATTTTAGAATGACATACATAACCTATACTAATATATTAAGCTCAAGAGTTTCTTTGTATATTTACTTGAACGTGATAATCTCAGGAACGACTGCTCCGATTTGAAAAACTCTTTTAGTGTTAGATAGCCCATTTATCGAGATACGCTATAGGCTATATCATCCGGGTACCAGTACCTCTTTCTCACATGAGATCGGCGTGAAGTGGCGGCAATGCTGTCACGTCGAGTGATGGTGTTCTATATGTGTGTATGAGACTAAGCGTGCGTATAATGTGTAGCTGTGTGTGCAAATTAGTAAGCAAGAATACTATGAGCCTTCTTACTTCGCACAATTCCTCTGTGGAATCAAATACCAGCGTCTGTATTTCCGAAGGGATACGACTTAGGGACCTTCATGAAAAGAGCATACCCATTTCTCAAAAGCCGGCAACCCATCTGTGATCCCCCTGCTGTTGCAGTTGTCCATCGGCGTCGGTAGTCTTAGAAGAACCGCCTGCTCGTTTTCCCCTTGTTATATATAAAAAAACATCATTCAAATGAAGCAATGTCTAGCTCCGGCGTTAAAGCACGCTGCGGTAGATTCCAGACAGCTTACATCGATTGACCATTTCCTCTCACCGTGATACTAGCTGATTGTGCTTTGTACTGTAGAAATCTATGTTCGTTAGATTTTTGGCGCTGAAAGATTGTTTCACGAAGCGGTTTGTCATGGGTAATCTAGCACATCTTGTAAAGCTTTAGAAATATTTACAAGCCTGTTTAATTTCTTAATTATTATATTTTTATGTGTTGTTTTTTATATATAACAAAGAGCAACTGGGTAAGCGACCGAGAAATCATTAAAATCCATACTTACCTAAAACCACCATAATGGACTACTTTCAACAATGCACAAATTTGCCATTAAGTATTTTTGAAATAGTCCCCTTGAAATTATCCCATTTTCAGTCGTCGCACACTTGCCTTTATCCGAGTAGTGTACATTCAAATGTAGTTTCATATACCATGCATTTTCTTACATTAAAGTCCATTCTTATCTAAAACGGTCCTAATGGCCGCCATTAAATCAAAACGCGATATTGCCTTGCATTATTTTAAAAGTATTTCGCTTCAAATTTTTCCAGTTTCGCCCTTTCATACCATTCCGACGCTCAAAATATGAATACAACGAGCATATTTCAGTGCGTAGGTAGCGCTCTCTCTTAAAATGATTAAATGAAAACAATGCCGCGATGCTTTTATGTTCTCGAGGGCAATTGAGTTGGACTCATTTGCTGACTCGTACTCGGTTTATAAAACACGCAGCGCGTTTTCAATTAGTGCAAGAGTGCTTGAAATATTCGTGATCATGAATTGATTAATTAATGATTACATTGTACATTTTAACGATAATGTATTCGTGCCTTTGTATATATTTATGTGTGTAGCTACCGCAACATAACGAGATGGCAATGATGTCGAGTGGAAAAGGTTACACCAAAGCAAACTAGATGGCGCTATACGGATGACGACATGAAATGAGCAAGCAATGGGTATATTAATTTATTTTGTACTTTTTCAAAATTTAAAACTAAATTAAACGAATTGTACAGTCCAGTCCAGGGATAAATATATTCAAGGCGTTTGCCATAATTGTTTGAAATTCATATTGAAGTAAACTGAATTTGTATTTAAAATTTCTATTTGTAAATAAATAAACTTTTTGAATTTGAATTTTTATCACGACCTTTTTTGTGTATCGAACTTTTTAAAGAACAAAGCCACTCAACCAATAAAATATATAAAAAAAAAACTATATCTTACTTGTGAATAATGACAATGAAAAAGTCACAGTTTGATTACAGGTGTCATTATGTGCCTTATTGCCAAGAAATAAGAGCCACTTTATGAGCAAGAGTGTTGAAAAAAATATAACCGCATCGAGTTTGGGTTCGTTTGATTCGTCTTGATGAGTACTTTGTAATTAGTGGTATCCTGGGTCGGATGATGAAGCTGGAAGGCTATAGGATCTCCGTTATAAAAAAACATAACCGAAATGATTTTGGGCTCGTTTGATGCTTCTTGATGAGTACTTTGTATTTAGATGGTATCCAGGGTCTAATGATGGAGCTGGACCCAAGGATTTAATAACAAAACTATGCATTTTCATCGACTTTAGGCTCGATGGATTCGTCTTGTCAAGTACTTTGAGTTCAGATGTTATTCAGGGTCTGATGATGGAGCTAGACAGTTGTCATAGGATGTCCGTAGTAAAACGTCACAATACCGTCGAGTTTGGGCTAAATTGATTTGTGTTCACGGTTTTTTTAAATCCTAAATCGTAACCAGGGCTTGATGATGAAGCTGGAAGATGGAAGGATATTTGTAATAAAATTGAGAAACTGACTGATAAACCTGTTCAGGTATAGCTAAAAAGTAAAAAATAAATTATAAGTAAGAAAATAGTTTTTTTTTTACGGCTCCTGTACTTGTATAAGTTATTTAAAGTAGAAACTTTACTGGTATATGCATATTATTATATAATATTCGACTATAAGTATTGTAATTACTGTTTGTTTCTCTAATAAACATTAAAAAAAACTTTTCTATTCAAATGTCCTTAAAAGAATGAAATAAACTTTTCCATGCAGACTTTAACTATCGTTTTATAACTTTATTACTCAATTTATACTTACTTACTCACTTACTGGAGCGGCTCAACAACCCAAAGTGAGTTTTGGCCTCCGACAAGATTTCGCGCCACTTGTGTCGGTCTTGCGCTGTCTCTTGCCAGTTTGCAGCTTGAAGCCGCAATGAAGCGAACCAAATGTATTATTTATTAGCATCTCTATTGCAATAAAATTTATCTGTGATTTGAGTAATACATACCAAGTTTGTAGTCACACGATAGCGCTTTTATAACGCGACGTTTTTTTGCTGCGCAATGTTCTATTTTCAACGCTATATATATATACATATACGATAAATTTTTGTATGGACGACTATAAAAAAGCGCCAACGCCGAGATTTAACGCAACGTTTTTTTTAATTCTCGTGCGAATGAAGGCTTACGACTATTCAGTTCAACGAGGACAAGTCAGGAACTTAACATAGTCTATTAATAATATTTAATTTAACAATTCTCTTCTACGAAGCAAGATAGACGTTAAAAGAAACGAAAAAGTGTATTTTAAATTACAGACCGTTTTCGCTTTCACATTAAAACGTTATCATATTAAAAGGACAAGGCGGGAAATAAACGAGAATATGTTCCAATGTAGCATTACGAAGTCTGTACTTTTTTTTTTAATATAAGCAAAAGTAAACCGGAGTCTGAAATGCTTTTTTCGTGCAGGCAATTATTAAAATGTTGAGCAATCGAGGGAATATGGAATACATGAATATGGAATAACATGAATTATTGAACAAAGAAACACGAAAATTAAATAAAATTCGCAAATTATTTCACAAAAGGCCGCGTTGGCTCAGTACGTAGAACACGTGGGAACGCCACCTAGACTTATCTCGGTCTAGTACCTCCTGACGTCATCCTTTAATCTTCCAGTTTAAGATAAGGTTGTATTCATTATAATGGGAATATAAACACGTATATATCCCATCACATTATCTAAATCCACTCACGCTCGGTACAATAATCAAATCTATCCACTAGTGTGGAGATCTGCAAAGGGATCAACTCAGCAAATTACCTAATAGGGTTTCCCGTTCTGGGTTGGCGAAACCTTAAAAGGAAAATCGTTGCCTGCGTTACTCCTTGACAATACCTGTTCGAGATAAAGCTACGTTCATATTGATATTATTATTATGTAATTTTTTGGAAATTTGCGCACCTATTGAGGTATGTCTGGGACAACCCTAATTTCTTCTTCTTCCTAGCGTTATACCGGTCTAGGACAAGAATCCGTTTCAGTTTGAGAGAACGTGACTGTGGGGCGAGTTAAGATGAGCAACTGCCGTATGACGTCATCCCCGGAACCCCCACAATCTCTACAACCACATCAATCAGTTGTCATTTTTCAGGACGCACCGTTTTACGTATCTTACGAAACACGGAGGTAGTCGCTGCTATGGTTCCTTCCTCTGCAACGCAATGGACCCGGCACCCGCACGGTGAATCCATGGAATGCTAAGAAATTCGTATCTCTCTCCAAAGATTTGTTAAAAACATAATTTTTATGAAGATATCATAAGCAGTTCCGGACACTCGCTCTGTGTTTTCACCTTTAGTTTTCGATGACGGTCCCATTAAAATGGAATAAGCTAGTCCAAAGATTATTCCATATTAAGTTTGCCAACATTTTTAAAGCGATATATAGTATTACAAAATATAGTATTTTAAAGAAAAATTCAATTTATAATTTCTAATTGTCTCACATAATTCTATTATTTCATATCCATTAAATGAATCCTCTTGTTGTAAATTCAAGAATTACAGATAAGTTCGGAATTCGGACACATGTCTCGTTCAAAATAAACGTAAAAGCGCGTTTATATATTTTTAAAATAAGAATTTATTTGTTAGATGTCGATGTTTAAAATATATGTATAGTATGTTTGCGTCCTACATATTTTTCAACAGTATATAGCACGCACACTCGGAATATAGTACAATAATATATATTATAGTATGGTTGGCAACCCTACTGCATATACAAAAAGACAGACAGAAAAACAATGCTGTGCTTTGATGACGTTGTTGGATTAAAATTCGTATTAAAGCAATGCCGTTTTTAATTTTCGCGTTTTATTATCGGATACATATCCGATGCAATGTAATAATAATTATATCATTTTTGTTTTTCATATGTAAATTATACGCCCCTTATATTCCCCTAATAACTCTACCACTCTAACAAATAAACACAGATATCATTGCTTCGTATATTCTTTTCGCGTCTGAACAGTAAAAAACATATACAGGCACTACAGAGTAATTGCTAATAATAATTTGAATTCCATGTAACAATATTTTTTATTCAATTAATTTGTGTCAAGGTGACTTCTGCAACCTGTTCAGACAAATCAGTTGCAAAATTATTTCTAATTGATGGTTATTAAAATGAAATCTACACTCGTATTGCATTTCATTTACTCTATATTTATAATGTTTATTTATTATAGAGAGTGTCTTTGTAGAGCAGTGGTTCCGAAACTTTAAAGATAACACCAAACAAATACCCCTTATTTTACGGAAACCCAGATCAAAAATAAAATGCATGTATGAACAAGTTCTTTTAAGAAATCGATGTTAATATCTAAAGCTGAAGAGTGTGCTTATTTGTTTGTTTGCCTCAACGCGTTAATCTCGGGAACTACAGGATTCTTATTTGAAAAATAAACTGCAATACCAGAGGGTCCGCAGATGCGTCACCGGCCTTTGAAGAATGAGTATGCTCTTTTTTTAGATTGCGAATGTATGACGTACAAAGACGAAATTTGGACAGGAGATAATTTATAATTAGTAGACATCCGCTAAGAACGGATTTTTCGGTGGAGTCAGATTTAAGGAAGACTAAGGGCTGAAACGAGTATAATTTTGCGCGAACGAAGTCGCGAGAAACAGGTAGTATAATAGAAAAAATATTTCTAGCAAACTACAAAAGTTAAACCGATAAATTAAGAAAACCAACGACAACTATGAAGTGTCGTATAAGGATTACAGTTTTCAATTGAGCAGATTAATCGACTTTCTGAGCGGTGAGCGGACAACTCGTCTTGTAAGGCTTCCTACGCACGAGAGTTAAAAAAACGTTGCGTTAAGTCTCTGCGTTGGCGCTTTTTAAGCGCTGTCGGGACGAAAATACACCGTATATTGTACATAGCGTTGAAAATTTTTTATTTTATTTATTTATTTATATAGGAAGCCAACACGATATACAATGTAAACTTAATTAAGATATTTTACATTTCTTAATAATTAGATTAGATGTAACTTAAAA
Organism: Charaxes varanes; assembly: GCA_024363005.1. Lineage (NCBI taxonomy): Eukaryota > Metazoa > Arthropoda > Insecta > Lepidoptera > Nymphalidae > Charaxes > Charaxes varanes. The sequence continues at coordinate 861,089 of JANCMC010001028.1, forward strand.
ATGAGTATATATATATTTCTTTTTTAAAACGTATTTGTAAAAAAATGTATATAATGAAAAGGTTTTTTTTTAATAAAGACTAAAAATAATTAAAACGTAAACTAAAAAACACAAAACTAATATACCATACTATACCACACTCAAAGTTGACTAGAAAAAAGAACATTGCTCGATAAAAAGACGTCGCGTTATAAAAGCATTGCCGTGTGAACAGAAACTTGGAAATCCATATGTTCTGTTGGAACGCTTTTTTATCGCGCGATAAAAAAACTCTCGTGCGGATGGGGGGCTAATGATACGTAACTACTTGTAACAGTAATTTGGGATTTTTTAAAGGAAGGAAATTCCTTGCAAATATAAAGGTTGTTTATTATATTTTTATTATTAATAGAGATCGCTGGTCGAAATTCGGCCAGAAACCTTTATTCGCTTATCACGTGCTTAGCACAACGACTTTATCTATTTGACAATTATACGGTTGTCATGATTACGCTTTGACATCATCCAATAATAAAATTTATACATGTGAGTGTAAATCGTTTGGCATTTGTTTGCGTGTGGTTTTAACATATTTACAATGCATATATTATAAAAAAAATATTAACCTGGTAAATTACGTACTCCTCCCTTCTTAATATACTTTGTGATATTAGTCGTATGGCTGTAGAGATCGTATGTGATTCATGTCGCGACATGTTTCGACACGCTTTTGTTCGTAAAACTATTCTTTTACCTCTTTATAACGAATTTAAGACCAACCTAACCTGCCTGGCCTATATTTTGATATTCAATAGTAAGTGTATGCTAACGTCTAGGCAGGACAACGTCTGCCGTGTCCGCTAGTTTAATATATCCTTGAAAACTTTGGAATATACTATCTACTTTGTGTACTGGTTTTGTTATTTCCTTTATGGTGTGATAATCATTGTAACATATTCTGTGACACGAGATAAATATGTTGACTCAGCCAAACTGTGCTCCCATTAAAGGGGTTCTGTACATTTGCATAAGTATTATTTTTTATTACCTCTTAATCAATACAGGTTACAACAACTTCTAAATTACTACTAGTTAATTAATTTAAAATTTATTTAAAATTAAATAAATTTTAAATTAATTAACTTCGCCTAATGATATTGAATAAGTAATGATATTTCAAAAGTTAAAATGTGAACAGAAATTCTAAAAGTGACTGAACACATGCTTCTTCACATCCAATCTATTTTAAATAGTCTTATAATTATAAAAAGTTATAATGATTTAGATTTCTTTCAAGATTTGTAAGATTTAGGATTAGTCATGTGATCCAAAATCAGTGATATCCTGAAAATTCTACTATTTTTGTCATGTATATGTTTTGTAAGTAAAAAACTTGCATGGTGTAGTATGGTATGTAGGTAATAAGCTGGCGGGGGACTTACAAAAGTTATCAGCTATAGGGAAGGAAAATATGCGAAAGAAACGAAAAGGGTTTTATTTTTACATCTACACATCCCTAAATAGCAACGTCCGATATATTACGCTTCACAATACAGTGGAGTAACAGTGATAATTGTATCATATTCCACTGGATTAGTTCAATGTTGATTGTGTTTTCTATGTGTTGTGTTGGTGAGGCGTGTTTTGTATTTTTTGCAGCTAATGCTGTGATATGATTGAACTTAGGCTGTTTAATTTATGCAGTAATTAATCCCTTTTTTTAATTATTGATTTTTACTTTAATAATAGCGTAGATTATTGAGTAAAGCCGGAACTAAACCTAATAAATAGGTCATTAAATTAAATAACGATGAATGATAAGTAAAACTTTGTACATTAGGGCGTGAAGGTTGTTCCCCTTTTTAAAATGAAACATAAAAACTGTACTGCACAGAATTTATATAAGATGAAAATAAATTGAATATCGTAAAAACATACGGCGAATTGCCCATTGTTTCGTTTCTTGGTACAACATCATGTCAAGGCAGTAGAATATAGAAATAAATTAAATATCCAGCCTCTTATCGTATCTAATATAAAGTGTTTGCCGTACATAATGCACGCATAACACACGTAAATCGTGAGTTTACTTCTGGTAGATTTACTATCGACCCAAGAAATACACAATACTTAAATGTAAAACTTTATAGTCAAATAATCTTTTTATCAGATGATGAGAACGTAGAAGGATACTTGTATTGATCGATAATAATTTAGATTATTTTGTATCTACAGATCATGAATCAAGAACCAGTTCGTACCGTGGAGGTGACAGCAACACGCAAGGCTCGTCAGAGCAATCTCCCCTTATTTACAGATTTCCCCGTGAAAATAATAATTCCAACTTAACGACTGTTTTGGTAGTCAGTGTCCTGCTGATAATATTTCTAGGAGGATTCGTAATAGGCGTATATCTGCTAATAATCCAAAACAAAGCAGGTAAGCAGTTTATGTATATGTGTAACTTACACAAATAACTTGCAACTGTGGACAAAATTGGGAAATTATTTATTTCATAAACACATATTTTTGTAGATAATGTCCTGCCTCCGATAGAATACGAACTTCAGGTCGTTCCTCGGTCGCAATGGGACGCAGCAGACACTCAAGTTTATTTTCAAGCCTCACCAGCGAAATCTGTTGTTATACAACAGACAGACACAGAGCAATGCGAGGAAATGCAATCTTGCATTCAGGTCTTACGGCAATTACAGGTAAGCCGCTTACGTGTGGTCTGTTTTCTTTCTTTGCAGACATTTGTCATGAACAAATACTTTGCAGCGATGACAATACAGATAACTGTGATCACATTGACATGGTTTTACAATACGCTTATTTTATAAATAGGTACTGCTCTGAGTTTGTTGATTTCGCTTATTTGTGAGAAATCAAACGAACGTCGAGATGATGATATAACCGAGACATCTTCAAACGTTCTTTTAACATACATCAAACGCGCCACAATACTAATAAAATTTGTATGAAGAGATTTTTCTTGGAAATTACCTATTAGTCGCATTTTATGAAATTCCCGCGACACGTGTATCATTTTCCTTAAAGGAATTTTTTTTTATTTTCAATAAACATTGATACATAAATAAAAAGATTTGAAAGACAACGTATTAGAGATACGTATATATTACGAATGCTTACGGAAAAATCTCTATGACAAACCTGTGAATATATTCCACGTAAAGGTGAACGTTTTATTTTCAGACGTCCGTAGGTGCCAACGAGACGTTATCAAACTTTATGGTGTCCACCGATGGGACCATTTACGAAGGACTCGGTTGGTCGCAGCCTACCCCGCTCTACCCTCAGCTATCATCAGTGGTAGTAGCATTTATTGGTAAGTGAAAATACTTACCTCTCATTTACCTTTTTACAAGCTTTTATTTAGTCAGCTTGCCAATTTTGATTAACGGCATGGGTATGTCGTTAATCAAAATTGGCAAGCTAAATTAGACCCACTTCCCGATATCCTATTGAACTTAAAATTGGGAGACATTTGTATATCCCGTAACAATACAATATTATGATGACATTTAGTTGATCTGATGGAGCTGGAAGCTGGCCATAGGAACTCTGTTATAAAACGACATAAGCGCATCGAGTTTGGGCTCGTTTCATTTGTTTTTACGAGTACTTTGAATACAAATGGTATCCAGAGTCTGATGATGAAGCTGGAAGGTGGGCATAGGATCTTAGTTATAAGACGAAATAACGACATCGAGGATAGGCTCGTATAATTTTTATTGACGTTTACTTTGTCTTTAGATGATATCCAGGGTTTGATGATCGAACTGGAAGGTGGCCACAGGAACTCCGTTGTAAAAGGACATAATCTCATCGAGTTTGAGCTCGTTTGATTCGTCTCGACGAGTATTTCGGTCTTAGATAATTTCCGTATGCAACCCCATGAGATTTGGGAATAACTGTGTGTTATTTGATGAGAATAGGAATTCTATTTGCTTAGATAACTGAACCAAATGCAAGATGAGTATATGCCAAGGGCATGATATAAACATGGCGTAACACTAAAGGTGCGCATTAGGGTACCAGGGCGAATTCTGTCGTACTAAAGTCCTTATACCGTTACATTGGATCTCTAGGGAGATTGATCTTTTTTAGTCCTATACTCGTGGGAATAACATGATTAATGAAAAAGAACTTACTACACCAAGGAAAAGACGTTTAGAAAAGCGAGATTGAAGCGGTAGTAGGAAATTGCTAAGGCTTGGAAGAAATGTCTTTAGCATTAATTAGCTAAATATATAGAAAACAAAACGTTAAAATAACACAAGAGTGAACAAAAATCATGATTATACTAAAAAGTTAAAAATAAAATTAAAAAAAAAGGTTTTTTTAAGAACGAGCTTTTGTTGTTTGTTATTAAAATGAACTGAATTTTCAAAAATAATTTAAATTTGATAAAAATACATACCATTTCATAGGTACATAATTTAAACCCAATTCTTCTTTTAATAAAAGCGTGTTACATTATGACGGCTAGAAAAATTAAGAAGATAAAATATATTTTGAGTGAAATGTGACCATAACTTTTGAAGTTATTTAACGTTAGCGTGACTCGACACTTTTCGCGTTTTGCTATATTAAGTATAACAATTCAGTATAATTCTAATGAAATAAAAAAATAAATTCCATGAACTGAGCCGAAATTTAAATAAATTAATAAAGAACGTTAATTTAGTGTATAATATTTTTAGGCTACACTTATAATGAAATGACACTGGTTGCCTTCTACATATAAATAAAATTAAATACATGGTCATTTTTTATAATTTTCAGGCAACTTCACTGCTGTGGCTCCGTCGCAGGAACAAGTATATTCATTCAAACAATTAATCAAACTCGCAGTGGGCAAAAATTACATACTGTCCAATTTTACGATCATCGGTAAAACCATGAAATACTTTCCACAATACCTGTTCCAAACTTTTGAATCTCTTCCCCAATGGGATAACGAATTATCAGATTATTAATATTAATTAGTAAAAATTGGTAGCTCTGACTATCGCTAGATTATTTTTCTGTAAATAAGCAATTTTCTTAAAATTCTTATTTAAAATATTTGATCAATTCTATGGCTCTCACGTAAATTATTGTAACTCCAAATTTCAAAAATGGTGATTACATTGTTTTTGGAATGTTCAAGATACATCAATATATTAAGTAGTGACGATTATAACATTACAATACACTTGTCTGTACCGCACTTGTCTCTACTGTGAAGCTGGGAACTTGGGGTTATGAAAATTTACGTGGGAGCTATCGAATCGTTTAATATATTATTAAATATCAAATGTATTTACAAATAAGTGTACTATCTATAAAGTTAAATTCAAACAAAATATCTTCAACTAATTATTCTAAGATATAATGATATAATCATTCTTCACTTACCGCGCGTTACGATCGGACGCATACCTACGTGTTAATTAAATAAAAATTATCTCGCAATGGTGAAGTGTTTTCAGTGCAATAAAACTATAACGAAAAAGAATCCTGGTCTTGAGTGTAATAAATGTAGTGTTATGGTGCACGGTAATACTACATGTGCTGGATTAACTACAAAACAACTTAGTTCTTTGCGAACTGCTGAAAATCTGGAATGGACATGTAATAACTGTTCCCGTAAGTCACCCAGAAGAGGTTCCTTTATAATACCACAAGACGATGTCGAAAATGAAGATGAATCTGAACATGAAAATCACTGCCCGATTGATATGAAAAAACTGTTAAACGATCTTACACAAGAAATAAATAAAATAATTAAAAAGGAGCTAAAGGAAACAAATAATGCATTACAATACTGCAGTGATAAAGTAGATGAATTTTTGGAATGTATGGAAAGTTTTAATAACAAAATAAAACACCTGGAGAAAAAGAACATTGATTTTGAGAACAAAAATAAGTCCATTGAAAACAATATGGCGGCCCTACAACAACGTATTAATGATCTGGAACAAAGAGATTTGGATAGTAATATAGAAATAGCTGGAATTCCTTATGTTGATAACGAAAGTTGTAATGCGGAACTTCGACCGTATTAAGTTCTGTGATTTTCGTTAATTTTGTAATTTTAGTAGATTTTCCGTATTTTTAAAGACCATAGCTTTTACATAAATCATCCTTTCCAATTTTGTCGGTATGTTTATTAAATGTTTCGTTATTGTTTTAAAGAATAAAACTAATTTTACGCGGGCAAAGTCGCAGGCACAGCTAGTGAAAATAAAAACTATACGAAAATTTACCTTCATACTACGTTAAATGCGTAGAATCATCTAAAACCTGAATCTGCATTGTAACATATTACTATACAAGGCGTGAAATGTCGTAATTTCACCAGTCTTCGTCTGACCTTCACCCACTCTACGGACCACATGTTCGATGATTTTATCTTATCATATTATAAATACACTAGCTGTGCCCGCGATTTTGTCCGCGTAGAATTAGGTAAAAAAATAGATTCAATTTTAGCTTGACGATAGCCTACCTCGATAAATGGCCCTGGGTTCCTCGATAAATCTAACACGGAAATAATTTTTCATATCAAAATCAGTAGTTCCTGATATTAGCGCATTCAAGCAAAGAAACAAACTTTTTTACTTTATTTACTATGTAGTATAGAAGTATAGATTTTACTTACAAGGTATATAAATATTCATGTTATTTTTAAGTTTTCTAATAGTTAATTTAATAATAAAAGAATCAGTTACAAAGTTTCCTATTTTAATCATAATATTAACGTCATGCGTATTTTTGGTAGGAGCCTAGTACGCGTTGATATCTCTTCTATGGAAATTTCTACGAAACGGCTACGAAATTTAATATACTTATTTAACGAAGAGATTTAAATGAGTATAGAAATTTATGTATTTAAGTTCAATTACATACTTCCCTATATACAAAAATTAATATATATATATTTTTTAATATTATTTCATGTGTTCTTACGCACCACCTAAGGTTGTGTGGAAGAAATCGTTCTTCAGCGATAACACCGCCTTTTGTACTTCTTTTCTTGCTGTATGTTACTTTCTTTTCTGTTAATTTCTTTTGTGGTGTAAAATAAAGCGCATAAATAAACATACAATATAAAACAATTGCGACTATATTCCGTGGAACAAAACAATAAGATTCGGTAAATTTTCTATGTTATTATATAAATAAGGAAATAATTAGCTTCCATAATAAGCCATGACCATGTTACGTATTATCATCTTGTATGTTTGTATTTTATTCAATGGGAATTATTTACGAATCTAAACAAGTGTGGTGCTATAATAATGAGTTATTCGCGGTCGCGGGGTATGTTCAGTGCTCCATGCAGATTCATACTAAGCAATGGGTCACGCAACTAGTGTCACCTACTGATTCTCAGGCAATATGCTAAACTGGCAAAACTGCACTTAATCAGAGCCGGTCGCTGTCGGTGCTGTAGGAATGAACCTTAAGATATTCTTACATGCTTGGTGCATCTTGAAGATTTAAATTTAAAAACACTAGGCGATCGCGCGTGACTAGACAATTCCTAACACAATATTTACGCCTTTACCTATGATAATTTAGTTTTATGTTCAAATTTACGTAAAACATGTCAGCTGAGTAATTGATTTCTTATTCAATGGCGTCTCCTGCTGGCTTATCTTATTAGACTTTAGTTTAAAACTTTACGTTCCTTATAACTTTATATCCTGTTGATACAAATTCCTTTAATCAATTACATTTAGAGGTGATAAGATTTGAGACTAGCAGAATAGTTGCTATACAAGAAATACTAGTTAGTTCTCAGCAGTGTATAAAAGTATATATACTTTTATATACTAGTAGCACGTTTTTTTATATAAAGCCTTACGTAGTCCCAAAAGGAAACGTAAACTTATTATTAATTTCTTATTAAGGCCAATTTATTAAATACTAATATAATTGACTCTGAAGCAATAATATTGAGCTATTAACCTCCTACTAATAACTGAGACCTGACGCCACCAACGAGCATTACCAGAAGACTCGTACATGCGTTGCTAATGCTTCAGAAGTAAGTAATTTTTGAAAGGAAAGTCTGTTTTAATGCGGTATAACGTCTTTTATATCGTATAATATATTTTATCTCAGAGGTAAATTATTTAAGACTTGTTTTTACTTGTAATATCTATGATAAGATTCATAGGTAAAGTCGTAACTGTACAGATATATCCTATTACAAGCTAACAAGCGGACAGTAATAAGCTAAGGGCCCCTTGCACAAACATTAATAACAATTGACTAATAACAACTTCACTTGTCTTCATTTATATAAAAGAAAACATTTGTTAACAGATCTGTAATAACTCAACCTTGTAAATTATGCTTCAATTTATGCAAATTAAATGATGCAACGTGCATTTTAGTCCGTTTTTTGTTTTTTTATTTGGCAATGAAATGAAATTCGTCATAAATGTGAACGATTTTCATGCTACTTTGAATCTGAATTTGTGCTACTCAGCTACGGTAAACTTCTTCAGAAGATACATAGTGAAAGAGGCCCTAATACTTAAAGCAAATATACTGTGTTATCATAATTCTACCTGCGGAATCGATTCCCATTCCGGCCCATCACATTCGTATAACAAGGACTCCACCGTTTCCGCCGCTCCGCCCCTCCGCCACGACAGTACGCCATAGTTGTGACGCTGCTCAGTGCCAATAGAAACAAGGTCGCCCTTATTCTCAGATAGCTCCGCGTTACACGGATAGAGTAAAATGCGTACTCCATACAAACCCCGCTGAGCTGCAGACGGGGTTCAGGCACCCCTAAAACAATGTTAAAAAAAAATCTAAAGTGGAGTGGAAACGAGAATATCTCAAACTGGTCCCAATATTTTTAAAATAAAAAGCCTTTGGAACCTAACTCCACGAGAATGCGAAGAAAAAACATTTTCTTGCGTAACAATTGTAAATTTTAGTAGGGTTCCAGTGGTCGCTGAAAATAAAAATGAGTTTTCAAATTGAATTCCCCGAACAGGGGTTTGTATTGTGCCAAAAAAAACTTTTTAGATGACTCGACGTCGCCAATGATTGAAAAATCTACCTACAAACAAAAATAATTGAACCAATGAACGTTTTTTTTGGTTTTTAACATGCCATATAGATAGTGGCACAAATATATTTATTTATTAGCTGTTACCCGCGAGTTCGTCCGCGTAAAATTATGTGAAGAAATAGATTCAATTTGAGCATGTTAATATATAGCATATAGCCCTCCTCGATACATGGGCTATCTAACACTGAAAGGATTAGGACCAGTAATTCCTGAGACAAGCGCGTTAAAGCAAAGAAACAAGTTTCAGGATTATATATATCTACAATTCATCCGTAATCCCCTATTCATTAGTATTTAAACCCCTTGATTGTAAAGTTTGTACACATTTAAAATGACATTTTTATTTATATCTAATCAACAGTCAAAGAAAAACTTTCATAATTCTAGCTTTAAAAATGACGAAAATTCCGTACAAACTTTCATCCTCCCTTTCGACCCCTCACAACCTTTTATGACATAAAAATATAATCTATGTCCTTTCTTAGGTTTTGGTCTACCTGTGGACCAAATTTCATTTAAATCGGTTCAGTAGTTTTACCGTGATTTAGCGTGACAGACAGACAAACAGAATTACTTTCGCATTTATAATATTAGTTAGGAAGTTAGGATTACAGTAATGATGCAGAATTACAGGCACTCTTACGCATTGTCTGAAAATAATTGTATCTGTGGGAAAGGCACACCAAGGAGAGGCTTTTCGGCGAGGAATGAAAGGTGGGAGCGAAGGTCGATATGCTCAACCACCGCAAAGGAAGATCTTCGAAGGACCTTCTGGGCGTGCAGATGTCCATTGGCGCCGGTAGGCACTTCGGTGCCTGCTGCCTGCTCGTCTGCCCTCTTGTAACATAAAAAAAAAGAAAAAAAATGTATCAGAACATTAGGGGTCAGACTAGGTTCAAGAACGCATCTAAAATGTGTCCATCATGTCAACTGCTATCGCCAAGCGACTTCACGGGCACTTTCAGAAGAATCTCTTAAATTTAATAATTTTTTCAATATGTTTATTCTATCATTAATAGCTTAATAACATTTATACAATCTCCACCTCTTGTGGTTTTGTTTTTCAACTAATACATATAATTGAACAAATGATATCGAACTTTCATATTTATTTGTAATAATGTCGGCATTTAGTAAATGTTAAAAATATATGCTTACCTGAAATGTATATATTTTTAATATTATAAAAAGTATCTTTTAGCTACAAACATTATTAAATCATGGCCTTTAAGCCTGAAAACATATGTTTTTATGTTATCAGAAGAGTGTTCTAACCAAAAATTATTATTAAATAAAATATTATAACATCTTTCGAACAGCAAACTTTTTTTACTTTCAAAATTATAGTAAATAAAAAAAAGAAGTCAGAGGTTATTGTAGTGTCAACGTCTTTAATATAATTCGTTAAACTGAACCATTGACGGTCCAAGGACACGAGTTAAAGAATACTTTATCGGCATATTATTATATTTAAAACGTGTAACAAAATTCCATTTTGTGACCTTTGTTATGCGAGATGAGCGAGATTGAAAATCGATAGCGCCGTGTCAATTATTAACAAGAGCGTGTGTGTAGCAGGCACAGTCGCATATTGGATATGTTATCAAAATATATATTACTCATAAAAGAGAATACTGATACCTCAAAGGCCGGCGAGGCATTTGCGAGCCTTCAGGTGGTGCACTTGTCTAATCAATAAGACGTCAGAAGTAATTTAGGCTTTTTTAGCTGAATCGCTTGCGTTTGTCCCTTATTAATTAAAAAACATATTTTGACGGTGGTACTGTTTTCTTTTAACTACTGTATACAGGTATTACAGAATTTTGTATTAGCAAATGCATCAGTATTTTACAATATGTATCCTATTTATATTTAACTACATGTTTCCCGCGACTTTATCCACGTAAGACTAAACTTGCAAGAACCCTTAATTTAGCCCAATCGAACAATCCGTTCTTCTTTTTTTCGTTTCAATGGCAAAACTATATTTTGGGTGTAAGGGCCTATATGTTCAAAGCCCAAAAAGTAGCGACATCGATCGTATAAAGCTGAAAAGTTTGTTTGCTTGAACGCGCTAATCTCATGAATTAATAGTCCGATATGAAAATTTCTTTCAGTGTTAGACACCTCATTTATCGAGATAGGCTATATATCATCATGCTACCTATTTTTTTACCTAATTTTTTACCTAATTTTACGCGAACACGCGGGCATAGCATCTATATGTATTTATATGTAAAAAATGGGTATAACACATGACTGTTAACTATAACACAGGCATTAAGTTGCCTACCTTAGGAACTGATGTCCGTGTGTCATAATTTAGTTTAATATTTGTTTATTATAAGATATTTATTAATAGGTATAGGAATATTATCATTCTTTGTCATATCTGCAAATAAAACGTACAATTTTTCTTTATTTGCAGATTTATAAAGAGCATTTTATGTTTTGCTTCCTGATATATAGTTCCGCTGATTCCATAAATCCGATATATATCTCTCGTTAAGTAACTTACACGATTTTATGTTTTATTGTTTAGCCCTTTTAGGCGCGATACCTTAGTGCAATTTTTTTTAAGGAAAACAACACTCCACTTAATGGCTTCCTCACGTGAAAGGGCTGGCCTATTTTTTGCGTCCAGGGAATTGCATTGACGGCTCGGAGCGAAATTTAGCGGGAGTCCTTGATAAAATGGTGTACACGCCTGCTATGCGATTCTTAAACGGCAAAAAAATAGAAACAATAGATAATTTACATTAATATATGTTTATATAAATTGACTGGCCCGTTGGCGTAGTGGGCAGTGACTCTGCCCTTCACTCCGGGGGTCGTGGGTTTGATTCCCGCCTCGAGTCTGGGTGTACTATCTATATGTGTGTATTTATATATTTCCGAAAAAATACTTGTGTATAACAGGCGGCTGTTACCTATAACACAGGCATTAAGTTGTCTACCTTAGGAACATACGTCCGTGTGTTATGTACTATATATTTATTTATTTTATTATTTTTGATATAAAAATGATATTTATATATTAATAACATTAACTTTATTATCTACCTATGTAAATCGTGTAAGTAAACGCGATAGAGGGTGTAGATAGTTCGCGAATAAAAGTGTAGGTTAAAACGATAATTTTAATTTTCTTCTTCTCTTCTCTTTTTAGTTCTTCACAATATTTTTTATGTAAAAGTAATAAATAATATGAAATATTATTGATATAGAGAACAAAATGGTATGATACGATGATGATATGATGGGTATCTTTAAGGCAAGAGTGAATAGGTTCATTCTAGGCAAGCGCGCTCCACAACACGGAGGAGGTCGGATATGAAATATAAACCAGTGTTAGAATGGGTCACCCATCTATCACCCGGTCGCAGCCAGAGAAACTTGACTTAGCGATCGACTCAGATGCCGACCACTGATTTGGCCACTACCTCCTCAATAAGTTTAATTAAATATATGTATTTATTTGTTCTCCTAATATTTTCACTAATTTCTACTACTAGTGGGATAATTAAGGAACTTATAGTTTTAGTATTAGAAATCATGTATATTGAAGTTTATTAACCGAATAAATATATGATTTTTATTTTTAATAAAATCTTTTTTTTTAGTTCCTGGAATCGATGAGGATGACGATAAAAAGGCGAGAGGTGAGATAGCAGTAGCATTCTAGTTAGGTTTATACTAGAAATATTTTGTAGGGAAATCAATTTAAGATTAAGCATTAATATTAATTCTATTTTCCTAGCTGTATAAATTATCACTATTTTTAACATGATATTAAATATTTTCAATAATTTTCTAAAATATATATGTTTCAAATCAGCTACGCTCGCTAAATGCTCGCGAGTCAGCATTTAATTTTAAAATTTATTCAACGTTCCATTTTGAAATGATTTCAAAATTTTGTCTATGATTTTTATGAATAGAGCAGCGGAAATATTAATGTTCCAGTTCAGCAGTTAATTATTTAAAAAAAAAACACCGGCTTAAACTATTTTTAGAAATCTTAAATATAAAATATATCTTTCTTATTCACCAACAAATTAATTTCCAAAATCAGTAAAATTTTTTGATTGCGTCAATTTTAGACTAAAAGCTATATTATAAAGTTTACAACTGTTATAAAATGACAAGTAAACCTCAATAGATCGACGGTAAAGTGGTGGACTGGAATGGAATGGGATGGTTTTTGTTGCACTCGCTCTTAGCCAAAGCAATCGTAATATACTAAAAAAACATTCTCTTTGTTTCAAACTAGCGTACTTTCATCCTAAGAAGGGCAATGTGACCATTGAAGAAAAATATCGACACCTTAAAGGGTATTCGTGGACATTTGACTTAATAAACAGCACTGAAAACTCCCTGGTGTTTCATGAAAATGGTGTCCAAGTGAAGCTGAAACTGTATACAAAGAAAAATGTAAGTTGAGTTTGGACCAAAGATATTTCTAGCCATACTCTGAATTAATCATATTCTTTGCCATATTTTTGAGATTTTTTTTATGTTGCAAGGGGAAAACCAGCAGGCATCTTAGTGCCTTAACGGCGTCCAGGACATCTGCACGACCTTCTGGAAAATTTTAGTAAAATATTAATTCAATCTGACAATATCATTATATTTTTGGAGAATAGACATGACCAGAAATTGCCATCTATCACCCGGTCGCAGCCACAACAACTTAGATCGACTCAAAGGCCGGCCACTGATTAGGCCACGACCTCCTCAGATTGCCTGATAAATGATAAGGAATGATAATATAAAAGCTTATGTTCCCCAGAATGAGCAATAGCGTAAGATCCCGGGAACAACCAGATTCATGGTGTTTTACAAAAGCTGAAAATTTGTCAGCGCATGGTTTCAATACAGTTAAGAACAATGGCCCATTAAGAATTTTAAGGATCGTGGCTTTGAGAGGTATACGGCACTGAAGCTGTAAAAAATATAAATCTAATAGACTGGCCATTACCACCTTGGCAAATCCTAGCCAAACACCCTTAAAGTTCATTCAATTGTAATTTGGCCGGTTACGCGTAAAGCTCAAGATTGATAGGTTTGTTTAAAATATCATTGTGAATGAAATTTTGAAGTGTCACGATTTTCAGCTAGACGGTAAGTTTTATTACAAAGTAGTTCAGGTAAGAATTGTAGATCACATAATTTTCTATAAAAAATTTATCAATACTTTTTTTTCTAAGAGCTTCAAATGGAAGCTGAGATATAAGTATAAAAAAGGTAGCCATAAATTGCCAATAGCAATATATGGCTATTGGACTCACACCACAATTTCTATGATCTGTGGCTCACAAGGATACTTAGCTATTTAATAACAAGAACTTCAGGCTGCCCCCGTACTAGTTGAGTTATGCTGGCTTTGTTATATTTATACAGATTGTGTTTATCTATATATAGAATAGTGCAATGTATTGGTGTGTAAACATATTCACGGTTGGGCACGCTCAGTCAATGACTACGGTCATTGGACCCTAACATATACGTGCGAATAGATAAAACAGGTATCTCAAGGAATATTTACGGAGTTGTGATTGAAAAATATAAGCGACTTAGTCTTGGAGCTGTTAAGCACAATCAACGGACAACAGCAAATATTAATTAACACTTAACGTCTAAAATTGTGTACTATCTACAAATTCACATGATATTTTATTCAAGTAGACTTTCACAAGCTCTTATGAATCCTCAAATATACAACATACAACAATAACAGCTACTACTGATTCGGAATAAATAAAATTAATAAATAAATATATACAGGACTATGACACACGGACGTCTGTTCCTAAGGTAGACAACTTAATGCCTGTGTTATAGGTAACAGCCGCCTGTTATACTTAGTTCTTAGAAATAAATTCTAAGTTTACTTTTACCATCAGAAATAATTTTATAAACTCACTCAAGTGACCACAGCCGATTGTCACATTTTTGTATTATATTAAGTATAAGGTTTATATCTCTATAGTCTTCTTTTTTCATCAATCTACCTTAAAATTCGTTTGTAAATCCCGAGGTAGTGTGTATTATTTTCTATCTACTTACTGTTGTGCTCAGTTTTGATAATTATTTAATTTCTTAGTTGTCATATCAGCGAGCTGTGTTAACGTATCAGGTATGGTGAAATTTATAATCTTGTGCGTATCTATTATCAATGATTAATTTCCCTTTTCCTTATGCAAAATTTCACATGTCGATTTTTTTATAAAATTGCAAAATCGTAAAAAAAATGTAGTGCAAGTAACAATATGGAATTAACGCATATTGCAATTCATAATCATTTATTACAGCCAACATTGCTTATAATTCCCATATGGTATGTTATATTGCTAAAGTTCCCTTAACTTTTGTAATTATTTAGATAATTTCCACATAATTATTTTCTGTGCTATAAGAATTTACGTATTGTAGTTTACTATTGTAATCTGGAATCATTTTAATTTATCTAGTTACTTTTTCACATACACTGATAGGTAGAGATATAGACTTGATGTCATTAATTTTACACCTATTATAAAGGTTGAAGACTATTAATAATACCAATTACCATTAATTTTCAAAATCCGTTTAGAAACTTACATTTTACATTAAAGTAATCCGATTTTATAGTTTACAATGCAAGAGTAATAATATAAGGGTCTTTTGCAGATACTTAACAAAAATGGCAAGAGGACAACAGAAAATACAATCTCAGGCGAAAGCTGCAGAAAAACAGTCAAAAATGAAGAAACAGCAAGGACATAGTGCTACGGATCAGAAAAAAGCTGCACAGAAAGCACTTGTACATGTTTGTGTAGTGTGCAAGGTACATAGTCCTTTTTTTGATGTGGTAAAATTTTCACATTTTGCCTTAGCTGAACATGCAAGTGAGAGCGTAGAACTCGTGATAGGCACAATCAACCTAGGCATTCAGCAATATTATGTAAAATTGTTGTATGTAAATAGACTTTACAATCAATTTTTTATCTCATAAATTGTGTAAATACAGTGTTTATTACTAGCATTCTTTGAAATGTATGGGAACTAATACTACAATAAAGTCTCTAAGTTAAATGTTCCTTTTTAGAGTGCTAGTATTATTTTTTTGACTTTATTATTGGTGTTACTGAAAAAAAAAGTCTGCGAGAGAGACAATTTGTCAAGAGTCTATTTGTTGCCGGCTCTTGTTTGTCTTGTTGAATTGCCCTTTGTTTTGCTAAAGTACTATCTCATTGCTGCGAGTAAATCCACTTTATTTAATAGATTAAAAATGTCTAAATTAAAACCTATTGTAGCACTTTTTAGATAAGAAAATGCTCTTGATGGCAATCATCCCCGATGTGAAGCTATAATGCTGTCTACGAGGGAACTTACACTTGTCTTTTTTTGAAACATTACAGGGAAACGTTCCTAGTATTTCCCTTTCCCTTTCATGTTAATGTTAGAAGTTTTATGCAGCAATACCTCAACGGAGGTGTGGGTTGAACTGACTTTTATAAACTTAATCAATTATTTCATAGTTGGGACTCAATATTGTCAACAAACAAGACAAAATTTTCCTCAATATTTTTGAGCGATGTTAGAATTCCGTGTGAAACGGAATCTCTAATATACGCTACCGAACTTCTGCCGACACAAATCGAAACATGCCGAACTCGATGTGGAATAGACAAACAGGTTTTTATTTGTTTCCTGCCATAGACAAGGTGTAAAGTTTCCGAAACCAACAAAACATAATTGAACACGGACAAAGAAGGCAAGCGTTTGGATTTAATATCTATTTTATGAACCATCTATGTTTATTACATCTAGGATATAGCTCGACGGGTATATAAATTTACAGGTGCTTGGACTCCAGACGCCTACACTTTTTTTATGTTATAGAAGGCAAACGATTAGGCAGTGGGCAGCTAAGTACTGCAAACGAGCAGGCAGTACTGACGCGCATGGACATCTGGAACACGCCCAGGCGGCAAGCAGATGCGTTGCCGGCCTTTAATGACGAGTTTAGGCCACCGTAAAGTTTCACAAACCGAACGAAATACCGTCACTTGATACGTCAAGTGACAGTATTGCCGCTCTTCACGTCGATCTTGTGTAAGAAAAGGGTACTGGTAGCCGAAAGCGCCGGCCCAATTCGGCTAAAAATATGGTGCTACCTCTAATTCCAACTAAGCTTAACCCTACACTCCAATTAAGCTTAAGTTTGTCTTTAATGCTTAGTTGTAGTGGAAACGAGATTATTATAAAGATTATAAAGACACACTTAAAAAAGTATTTCTAGTGTTCTTTAAAATCTAGTTTTCAATTAATTATCTTCGTGGCTTATTCTAGTATATAGACATTAGTTTTAAAGCCACGCTCGCAGTCTTTTCTGTCTACAGCTGAATTGGGCCGGTGCGTCCTGGTACCATTGCCGCCACTTCACGCCGATCTCATGTGAGAAAGAGGTACTGGTACCCGGACGCGCCGGCCCAATTCGGCTACTTAGTAATTCGACTTCGGCTTAATTTAGTTATTTTGTTTTTTAGTTTTAAATAATTTAATAACTAGAGATAGCCAGGTTGTCGAAATTCGGCCACAAATGTTTAGATCTGAATTCTATATGCTTATTTAATGCTATGTATTTATATAGAAAATTTTAATTCTTTGTACAACGACATCGATATATTTGATAATTAATATATATACGATCTTCATGACTACGCTTTGACACAATCTTTTAGTAAAATGTACACATGTGTGTAAATCTTTAGCATTGGTGTGCGTAAAGTTTTATTTTAATAATTTGAGGTATCATTAATACATATTTATGAAAATATTAGAATTCGCACACCATCGTCTATATTAACTATAGTTGTGCCAAATATCATACTGCTCCGTCTGCGCAATTTTCGTCAAATGGTACCGAAAGGAATATATCGCTTTGAATTAATATATAGGTAATAAGATTATCTATCTTTAATAATTAAAATAAAAGAATGTCATCATTTTTTAATTATTTAAATATGTAGTCCTTGACCAGGGTTTCAACTGATTACCTTATGGAATTAAGTCCCTGCAATCAAAGGTGGAACATTGAACTAACGAGTCTGCCTCGTCAATTCATAGTACATAAGAAAATTTGAAATAAAGGCCGTTTCATACTTTAAGGTCACGCTCTGACGTATTAACTGACACACTGACAGTTTGTCAGTGGCGGCATATCTCTGAAACTGATACCCGATTGAGGGTGGTCGGCTATTTATGTAAATTCGGAGAAATCACTCGGTGTTCGTAGTATTGGATTACCACTGAATTTGCGGACGCCTTACCAATATCGCTTGGTGGTTACACCATATCGTTCCTGACGCCAAAAAGAAAATATTTAAAAAAACTAACTGAGTCCCTCGACTTTCCCCGCGTTAATTTTTAGAGTTGTTATTTTATTTGCGCGGAACCCTAATTAATTAGCTAAAAGCAAAATGGCATCTGTTATTCCTTTTAAAATCAGGTATTCATTGAAAGGCTTGTCCAAATCGGTCCAGCCGTTTCGGAGATTACCCGAAACAAACAAACAGACATACATACTAAAATCTTTTAGCTTGCTTTTTTACTATACGTATATAAGTATCGTACATATAAACAATAAGTTAAAAGTCATTGCGACGATACAAACAGATCCTTCAATTTTATTTATATGTATATAAAATGAACTATAACGATTCCGATAGATGTTACTTTAGAACCTTCTTAACTCTTATATTTATTTGCATTTTTCTAAATTGTGTTTCGGATCTTGTTTTGAACTAGTACATAATTAACGAGGTAACGAAGAACTAAGTCTTAAAGACGGAAATTAGGTTAAAGGCACTGAGAGACAACACAAAACTTTGTTTTCTGTTCTTCTACCGCTGCTGCTAACTATCAACTTATATAATTGCAGAGATGGTAGATATTAGTTTAAGTACTTCTACAAAAGTTCGTCCAACTTACAGCTTTTGTCTCTGTAACTTATAAATACTACAAGAGAAACAATAGGATTCTTTTTAATGAAAAATCGTTAGTGTACTCTGCATTTTTATCCAAAAATCTGCCACTGCTGTGACCGTTCGAGGAGTATCAGAATGTAAATAGACATTCTACGGGATATTTCTAAGGCCATACATTACTAGAATCCTACATTACCGATCTCAAATTAAAACCTTATTAGTTATTCGTTATAATCTTTTACAATTTTCTTAGTCCCAACTACTTTATTTGTCCAACCAATATCTTAAATTAAATCACCACGAAATATATAAATGTTTTCAGTATTTGTGAAATAGACGCATTTATCCTTTAACAAACCTAACCTAGTATTGTAAGGTTTAATTATCTCCAATTGTTTCAACACGTTCAGTCGGCACTCATTATTGTAGGTGGGCAGCATTTGATAGTAATACTCGTTGTGGTGTTCATTTTCTAACAGATCTTTCGCTAATTGAGGCTTGTGTTGATTGTTTCTTTTCTCATACAGCAATTTATAAGTCTACTAGCTGATGCCGACGAGTTCGCCTACGTGAATTCGGCGATTTTGTTATATATTAATTGATTATTTAGACACTAGTAAAGTAGCCTATGTTATTCGTTATAAAACCTATTATTGAAAGTTCCATCATAATCGATCCTCCTGTTTCGGATATTTCCCGTAACAAACAGGCAGACAGACAAAAATGATTTCATTATACGGACCTTGATCTGACAAGAACGAACACGACAATAAAAGAATTATCCAATTTGGTGTAGTCACAAAACTCAGCCATGCGAACAACATCCTCTATAGCTCGTATTAGTTTATTCGGAAGTATTGCACATTTTGGAGAATCATTTTTATTTATATAGATCACAAAAATTTGAACAATTTGTGCACTTTATATTTTTATACAAAACAAATTACAGTACCTCATTCTATTTTGATTATGTACTCAATTTTTATAGTTACGAATATAATATATTTGTGCTTTATTTTAAATCTCTGGCACATAAGTAATTCTACAAATAACCTCTTAAATTTAAGTTATTCCAATTGGTTTATCTAGGATTAAATACTAGTTCGGAACTTAATTATTGTTTTAAAGTAATATGGTTATATTTTTGAGAAAACCTTAAAATTATATTTTACTAGGTCCAAGTCGGATTATGTGTCACGACAATGCAGTAGCACGCCAGTATCCCAGCACAGTGACACTTGCTATACGCATGCTCAAAATGTTGCAACCTACCAGTACCAACAACGGCAACAAGAAAACTTGTACAGGAACTGTTCACTGTACGCCAACGTTGGGTAAGTTAATAAAGTTCATTTTGTCTATTTTTTTCTTTACTGACACCGTTTGTTCACGAATTTCCTTGCTACTATATGATGTTCTTTTTTGATTTGATGTCATTTTACTCTATCGTCATTTCCGCAGGTGTTCAGATAGCAGCCAAGAGTTATATAGTTCCCAAACAAGCTCAGAACAAACGTCCCCAGTGCGTTCCGCTAGATGTAGGCGACCGGAATCTCCGCCACCTATTCGCACTCACCATCAGCTTCTTTATGTGCCATATAGCAATCACTACCATTATCAGCAGGACTACGCACAGAATTGGGCAGCCAATGACTGTAAGTATTATGTATGTATTTGTAACTTTTAATTAATTTCTACATGCCAAATAATTTTATTTATAATGCCAAGGCGATCCAATCTTAATTGTGCGTGTAGGTTTTTCGGCAAAGAAAAATACACTTTAAGCGTTTCTTGACGGCGAGTGATATTAACATGCGGTGTATAATTGCTGTACAGCGTTCGGTTTGTTATGTTACGATTACAATGTTCTCTCGTGTGTGAATAAATTATCAGTGAATAGGCAATACCAAATCTCTGCAGACTATCAAAATGCTCGGTAAATTTCATAGTAAAAATGAGGAAAACTTACACAACGAAGTTTTTAGGAATTTTTTGGAGAGTTTTAAATCTAATTATAAGTAAGTGACCCTACTAGAGACTGAAGAGAAAAAGTTCTGTAATATATTGAAGGATTGGGTTGGGTCTTTTGTGTTTACCATTTGTTCGATTATTGGTCTGTTTGCCAATGAGTGAATTAATTTTCTGTTTGACAATTGGTTTCATTTTATTGGTCTGTTCGCCAATTAGAGGATCAAATGTCTGTTTGCCAATCGGCGAATCAGTTGTCTTTATGCCAATAAGTGGATCAATTGTGTGTGCCAATTAATGGCACATTTCTTTGTTTGTGATTTTCAGATAGCCGCATGCATTCTTACTATCAGCAGCAGACAATCAGCGGTGCCAGCACACCGCAGCCAGCGGCAGTACCACAACGAGCACATTACACACACGCTTTGCAACTACAGGTACTTATGCCAACATTGATTAATTTAAATCATAAAGATATTTTATTCAAATAGATATTGTTATAGCCATACCTTACAATGATGTCAAATGCCCAAATCGAATATGGTTTTGAAAGCCTGTGGATTTGGAAATGTTGGGCTACTGAAAATAATTAGCAAACACGTTGATTAAACTTTTACAAATATTTGATTACATTATTGGCTTAATACATTTTAAAATTCACAGGAGCGTTGGGAGGATCAATTCACAGTTCTTTTATTTTTTTATTATAACGTATATCCTTCAAGCGTGTTAAGGTTATATATAAGGTTCTATAATGCTTCTATAATTCTTCAATGTTACAGAACCTTAAACGTGATCTTTACAAGCAACCGTTGAAAATTTTTTTTAGCTGTAAACCAAGAATCTTTTAAAGTTCTGTTTCCATACAGAACTGTATAATAAATAATCCAAAAATATCGTTCATCATGCAAATTTTCAATTCACCAAACATATTATTGTTCGGCACTTTTCAGTATTCCCATTGTGTGCGTACACAAATTGTATTTTGTGTTGCTTAAATAAACTTCTATCGGCTGTTATCGGCTCGTGGCTATGTAAGCTGTGCTTTATTATTTAAATAACAAATATCAATTTGTAACTGAAATTCTACTATGAATAAAACGCTGAAGGTATATATCGTTAAAATTACAATTGTACTGCGGCATTTACCCGTCGTCATTGTATTTTATTTACTTCATCAATTGAACACGGTACGGTGTAAATGCTCCGTTTCCCTTTATAAACTTTCTTAAATTTATAATGGTTTTGTTTATATAATTCTTTATTTAAAAGGTAATTATGGTAAAATAAAAACGTTTGGCTTATATTTTGCGTAATTTTGGAAACATTTTTAAAGTTCCCGTTTAATTTCTATATTAAGTTTATAGCTACAGTTTCGAAATATTTTATGTTAGTTCAAACGTTGTTAAGATACAGTGTCTACTTTATATTAATTAAATTATTTTATTTTGTATTTTTTTTTTGTGTTTATTGAGTAACGATTTGAATTTTAAATGAATTTTAATTGGATTTCGTTTAGTCTAGACGTCTTGATAAAGTCAAGCTATTAGTAAAATTTATAACTAGTACACTGAACTTTGGAGGACATAACATAAAGTTTCGAAGAAACGCCTCGTTCCTAAAATTCTGGAGCAGACGTCTCTTGGGTAATACTTGCGATGGATCTAAAGAGTCACGTTACTTTGCCACGTTTTGATTCAAGAGATAACTTTAAGTGTATGTATAGTCTAGTAGTACTATATATTTAGATGTTATATTTCTATGACGATCGGGCATGCAATGGGTAAACTATATACCAAATTTAATAACGCCGCTATTAGTAAGCGTTTATCTTAGAAGACTGATGATAGTAATCTATTTCACTCTTGAAGCAAAACTTTCAGTTGAATAGAATATAAGGTCAGTGAAAGT
>JANCMC010001028.1:884126-911076 GCA_024363005.1 Charaxes varanes
ATGTGATTTCTGCTGTTGGCCTTTTTGGCCTCGACAGCGTCAGCGAGAGGAGGGAGGGTCGAGGGGAGACAGAGGGTCTCATACGGATAGGGACATTCTCGTAAGGAACGCGTCGAAAGCGTCTGATGGTGATATATAATTTACATACTATATTCACTAACATAATATTGAAATACTTGCAGACTCTGTGCCCCGCTCCAGCCAGGTATCGACCAGTTCCAGCCCCACAACCCGGTGGTGGCAAGCAAATGATCTGCTACTCTGAAAAGGTACCCAGCATGTATACATTAGAACAGGGGATCCTAAACTTTAAAGATAATGGGACAGTTATGAAATATCTTTTATTTTATGGAAAACCCATATCAAAATGATTACAAATTAACACTGTAATTTATATCTGACAAATAATATTTAATCAAATGTTTAATATAAATGAAATGAAACAAATTCATTCTGAACTTAAAGGTTTAATGTGAAGAATGTAATTGTTTTACTGTTTTATATATAATGATTGCTGGGCTATAGTCCGAGTTGCATGCTTGCTAACTACCTATCTGTTAACATAGAAGTAATGAGTCCTTCTCAACAAATATTTTACGCAAATTCAAAATAAAAGTTTTAACTATTGTATTATTTAAAAGCTCGGAACCTCGGTTACTATTCTAAGGAATCAAATTTGGGAACCCTTGCATTAGAAAATACCTGTATTCACACATTCTACCATAATTTTTTTATCTTAAACAGATTGATATATTTTTGTCATATTAACATCTACAAGTATAGAATACGTAAAATATATCATAAAAAATCGAGATGCTGGCGTTTTTAATAAAGTTTTAATGTATTTTTGTTACAAATTAATCTTTACATATGTTTAGGAACTCCCCCCCTTTATTTTTATAAGTATTTCAACGTTAAATCATATACATAATCGACTAGCTATGCACAATACATTTACTGGTTAAAAAAAAATAAATGTTATTTGAACGCCATCTATCTAATAGGGATGAAATTATTACGAATTATAAAGTGATGTTTACATTGTCAAAACACACCGTTCGCGTCGCTCGTGAATGGTAGCGCCATCTTGTTTGCCAAGGCGAAATCATTTTGTATTAAAAATAACATTACATTAAGATGTTACAAGAAGAACCTGATGATAACACATATCAAATTATTAATGTTATAGATCTGCTTCGTTAGAAAGTATTTTTCTCTTTACAAAAAAAAAAATTAAATTATAATAAACAATATAGAGTAATCTAATGTGGTGCCATCTAGTTCGCCAGGGATTATAAAATAAAATATGGTAAATGAGAGAACTGTAACCTAGGTTACAAGAAGAACCCGATGATAGAGAGTACTGTATAATTATCATAAATTCAATAATAAATAAACAAAACTTTATTTCAAAAATGTTTACACAATATATAACTTTAACTTTAGCTATTTAGGTTATAGTAATATTGTGTGGTTAAACCACACAGAAGTAGGTGAAGTTGTAACTTTTATATATATCTTGTATAATATCTATCTAATACTATATTAGAATAATGCGCACATAAATAGCCAGTTAATCAAGCTGTAGGGTCTTAAAAAAATTAGGTACATAACGGTTTCAATATTTTTTTATTTACTTTTAAAAAACTGAGTAATAATAGTAGATTTATGAATTACCTGGTAAGCGCTACTTTGTCCAAAAAATAGTGTCTATTTCTGCATCTACGTCTATGCTTTAGGTTGCTGCTCCGTTATACCAACCAGCACCAGGTTCTCCATCGCGCTCCGCCAGAGGGGCACCTGAAGGAGCACCCTCGGCCACCTCACCGATGGCAGCTCCACAAAACCCAGTTTACTACGCTATGAATGTCTGACGGGGGGACTAGGTAAGGCTGGTCATATCGCTATCTATTATCACTAGAGATCGCCGCGCGGGTTGGTCGAGATTCGCCCACAAACCTCTTTAGTATTACATGCTTAGCACAACGACATAACTTATAATATTCTATTCATAGAAAAATAAATTTGAAAAGTAAGGTAACAGTAACTGGACGAACGAGCTTTCGCTCGCTTAAAACGACTATTTCTGAAAATGAACCTTAGCTGGATCGATTATTCGGCCCCAAAATCCCCTGCATACGAAATTTCATAAAAAATAGTATTAGCCATTTACGAAATTCAAATTATGTATATATATAACAAGAATTGCTCGTTTGAAGGTATTAGGTATATACAGAAAGATAGATACGGTTGTCACGATTACGTTTTGACATCATACACGCGTGTATAAAGTGGTGTAAATCATTTAGCATTGGTGTGCGTGTGGTTTTATTTTAATAATTGAATATATTAATACTGCATATTATAAAAAAATATTAGCATTCGCACACCCTTCTCTATGTAAACTGTAATTGTGACCAATTTCATACTCCTACGTCTTCGGAATTTTCGTATAACGGTACCTAATTTTTTTCTTTACGTATTAGGTATCTATTGTTATAACCAGCGAGCCACCGTTTGTTCGTTGGTGAAAACTGCAATAAATTCTGTAGCGTAGTCTAAAGATCTAAGCATACCAGAACGGAAAGCTGCTTTGTTTGTTTTATACTGTGTAAAGAAGATATTATATATTCATGTAATATGTTGCGACTTTCTTATAACATATAACTGGGTGTTTGCTTGCGGAATACTTGGCGACAGATTGTTATGTAACTGTAAACGCGAATGTTTTTTTTTTAATAAATAAATATTTAAAAATATAGTTTTCTCTGAATCAATAAATTTAAATAACGTATAAAAGAATAATAGGTTAGAAATTTTGTAAAATACAGATTAAAATTTGTTATTTTATATTATTCTTCCTTCCTTCTCTACCTTCCCCAATAAATGATAGTTCAAATTAGAAGTTAAAAAGTAGAAGTTAGTAAAATAATTGCTATATATCTTAATGGGGTCGTGGGTTCGATTCCCGCCTCGAGTCTGGGTGTATTATCCATATTTATATATTTATACATTTACAAAAAAAATATATTTGTGTATAACAGGCGTCTGTTACCTATAACACAGGAATTAAGTTGTCTACCATAGGAACAGACGTCCGTGTGTCATATACGTCGTATATATTTATTTATCTACATAATTAAATTGATCCCCAATTGGCTACAAAATTAGCATCGATCCCTACCGTGCTGAATACATTTTGTGTATATTTCAGTGGTGTTTAATTTAAGTATCCACATTTTTAAATATTAGTAATATTCTTGTTTCTAGAACATAGGGACACAGTAGAAACGAATATCAAGGCTACGAGCTTTAATACTGCCCTTATATTCATTTCACGTAATTAGTGACATAAGACTTGGTTCGTGATACGGGACGATGTGTTATGCCGGAGCCAGACATCATTTGAATAATCGTTTCAATAATCATGTAGTGTGGCCGGGGACTTTGTGTAACTTCACAAAATTTTGTAGAACTCTGTAGACTTCACAGACAAAAATGTACAAACCCTTTGAGCTATGTCTGGCTCAGGCATAACACAAAAAAAAATACAATTAACTTTCGAGGAGCAGCGTGCCCTCAATAAAGAAGCCATAAAAGAGGCCTTTTTTATGTATAAATATATAGAAGATGTATAGATTAGTAATCGATCTTTATTGTAATGTTAGTAAAAGTGATTATAACATTGATATAACTATTAATAGTAAATGAAGATCAATAATACTTGTTTATTTTCATTTTTCAATTCATCAAACCGGGTTAAGTTGGTATTGCATAAAAACTGAATTTTTACGCACCAATAAGTTAATTGTCAAATGCTCCATTTAAATACCTTTAACGCCAACCGTAACTGGTGAAAGTGGCGCTCGGATAAATCTTCCGGTAGCGTTCATTACATAAATAAATCGACAAAACCGTTAAATGTGGGACAAAAAGTTAACCACTTACGAGTAAGAATTTATCGGTAACAAAAATAATGTAGAATCGAAGTGATGTGCTTGCAATTACTCTCTAATTCGGTCGATATTTTGATAAAAGGAATGATCCTATAAATTACGTCATACGTTAGAGGGGGGGAGAGTTTATCACCAATATATGACATTATGTGGCAACGGGAAGGGGAGGGTCATGTCATTTATCTCAATTTTATTCTCAACTTTATGATAATTTTATTAAAGATTATTCAATAAAATTAAAAAGAGAAATTTGAAACTGCTGTTTTCCTTTGATTATTTATTAAAAAATTATAAAATATGTAATGTCACATCTAGGGGGAGGGGGGCACCGAAAACGTGACAACTTGTGACAAGGACTGGGGAGAGATTAAATATCGTAAAATTGATGTGACGTACGTATTTATGGATGACCCAAAATTATATTTGTTACGGAAAAATGTAAAATATTCAACAAAGTAGGATTATTAAAGAGTTAACTTACATTTACTGATGGTACAATCATATTATATCCCAAATAATACTTTGTCATTATTTGCTTATATTAGAAAGCATTACTTTGAACGGATTTTTCATATGTTGATAGTACATTCAGAACCTTATGAATACATATGAATCGATTTTTACACACTAGTTTTTCGTCCAGTGTAGACATGCGGGCTTGACCTGGTTTACGTTAAAAAAACAGCACCAATATATTATCTTTCGTGTATAGATAAAACAGTTTACAATGTTTAAATAGCTTTAACCCTAGACAACGAATAGGCGAAAATTCAGCCCATTTTTGTCATGTTTGCATTACAACTATTGTTGTCCGCATTAGAAAAGAGAAACACATTTCTTAGCACTCTTTGAAATACATTTTGGAGCTTAGCTTATGCGTAATAATTCAAAAAGAAAAGTAAAGAATTATGAAATATAATTTTTAAACGTGTAATATTTTTCAATTTTAAGAATTAAATTATCTATGCAGAAAGTGTGCATGTCTATTAATAACCTTTCCAAGTTTCTTATTAGAAATTTGGCAATTAGTAAATTAAAAAAAAAACGTACTTACCAATAATCGCACTGCAGTAGCATTTCCCTAACCCAATGGTACTCGTCATAATGCCAGTTCTAATGTAATGCTTACGTCACAGCACTTTCACTAAGCGGACAACATCGTATAATCACTTATGAAACTGAGGACGCGGCCGCTGCACTCAAGTTCAATGCACTGGACTAAACCACCGAAAAAATTAAAAAAATTATTCCAGAAATTTTGGCGCCAAACGCGCGCTGTCAACTTGACAAATAAGTTTGAAAATTTTCGCGCGTCGAAAAGAAAAGCAATGCGCGACTACGAAATATAAATATCGATTTTTTTCCACTTTTTAAATTTTTTTAAAACTTTCCATGTACAAGAGTGTGATGTTTTCAGTTTATTCGGAAGTGATTTTGGCAGTTATTTTTTTTAAACGCGTCTCGAGCGCTCACTTTCGTGGCGTGCAGTGAGGCGCGCACGTTTTGCCTTGTGCTTTTACTTTCCACACCACAGTGGGGATCAGAATTGTTACGAATCTGTTTTGATCGTTGTCTTAAGATAAATACCATTGTCTAAGTTTATATCATTTACATATTAATAGAATTTTGTTTTCACCTCATATCTTGGCTCCATCAGTCGTGACTGGTCCTCGCTCTGCAGATGCATTGGCTTAGTGCGTGCTTTAATAAAGCTACTTTGAATTAAAATAAAATACATAATATAATTAATAAGAAGACCATAATTTGACATTTTACAAAAACGAAGTAGCAGAAATCTGTCAATGAAACTTAGATATAAATTTCGCTCAAGATTGTTGATTCTAGAAGGAATAAAATAGCTTTAATAGGGTAGCTGCCACTAAAATAAATCCTATTTTTTTTCTGGGTATTTCATATGCTTTTAAATATTACATAAATTAAGTGGAAATGATAAAATATGTCAGATTGTTAAATATTTTGAAAATATAAATCAAAGACATGAATCACGTGACACCGAACAGTAATCAGAGCGCATGACGTCACCTCTTGCCAAACAAATAATTAATCTTAATTGGTGTATAAAATATGTCATAAGATTTTTGGTAAGAAATATTATACTGTTAGTTTCGCGAAACATACGCCATGATAGTTCAGGGCGTTTTGGCGCTAAAATTTATAGGCATTGAAAAAAACGAAAACTAAATCAGGTAAAAATTTGTTAGTTTTAGGTGAATGCAGAGTTTTATAATAACTAGTTTCTGAAAAGTAGTTAACTAACCTATTTTCTCAGAATTTTAAGAAGAAGCGGTAATAAATTAGTCCGTCAGGGGGGCTGACATATTTTTCGAGTTATTAATGCTAAAATAGGACATTTTAAAGCTTTTCGACGTTAATGTTAACATTATACACACGTATATACAGAGATCTTTGCAATAAAATAAAAAAAAATAACCTCGAAGCGGCTAGTCCGAAGCCATCTGCCATTCATTCAACCGTCATTCATCATTGTCTGTCATTACTCATTCCTCCCGAAACCTAACTCTCTTACGGCTAGGTTCCAAACGGACGGGTCGCTTCGCAGTTATTTTTTTTTTGTTTTAATACAGAAATCCGTGTATATATATGTGTATAATGATAACATTGACGTCGAAGTGCTCCAAAATGATATTTTGTAAATTTTAGGAAACATTCACTTATATCCGCGGCTTTGTTTACGTTGAAGTCATTATAAATGTTTGTTAATATTATTAAAGTCATAAAGTGACTCTTCAATTGTCTGAATTCGTTAGAACGAACAATCCCATACACTTTGAACTGGTATTCCAAAGATTTAAGTGACAAATTGTTAAGCCAAAGTATGTAACGTCCCGTCCCTTGTAACATATTCGACGTCCCCCTACCCAGCTGTCCCTACCCGATACCGATTAAAATATCCCTTGTCAAAATAAGCCCTTATGAATAATTTACAATAAGGTCGGGATCCGCTATACAGTTAAGACATTCATGTCAACCTTTCGGCACTTGCTGAATATCTATCGCAGATGTAGTCCGAGGTGGGTGGATCTTAAGCCCACAAATGAAAAATCGTAAAATATATTACGTAGTTTGTGAAGTGACAGTTATTATTCTTCTTCTTCTGTTTGATTAGCTTGCTTTTGTGCATACGCACAATTTATTTCGCCAATGGCAGAGAAGACACGAAGGAGATTGGGCAACTAAATGTAACTAAAGTTTTTACATAATATAAAGGTTGTTAAATTAGAAATGATTTATACTACAACATTAAACTCTATATTAACAAATAACTGAATTATAAAACAACACAATTTAGATGGTACTCATCAATATTAACTGTTTATTATTGATATTAGTGTCTTAATAATTAATGTGTCCACATTATCATAAAAAAATATTTTTTATTATTTTTTAAATAATCAAATATTTGCACTTCAAAGTGTACGTGTAACAATATACAGTGACACTCCGGGACTCACAACGGAAGTGATAACGAATCGTCATAGATTTCAATAACGGTGATGATAATTTGAATTTGACTATTCTATAAATTGCCAATAGATGGCGCTTTTATCATAAAATAGTCATAAAAATGTTCGGTGGCGATGATGAGAAATCTGTTTTTTTTCCCCCTCTCAAGAGAGTGCGTAACAAGCCTAATAAAAAAGTGTTTGTTAAAAACATAGAAATGAGTGAAAAATTACCTGAAATTAATACAATAAGCCGCAAACGGAAGTGAATAAAAATAAGTTCAGGGTATTATATAAAGACATAATTATTGTGCGGAAAGAAAGTTCTTACGTTATCATGACGTCATCAATCTACGTCTAACTCAGCATTCATGGAACCATTAAGAGGTAAAAAAAGGTTTACTTATAAGTTATAAGTAATACAGGCATTTTGAGAATTTTGAATTCAGACAATTAATTGTATAAATGTACAATTTTGAGAATAATGCCTTAATGTTGGTAACACTTTTAATTTGTGAACGAAGTTTGAAAACCGGCATTCGAAAATTTTCGTGGAAATATGGGGAATATTTTAACAATTACAAGCACAGTAAAATAAGAACAAAATTATACACGTAAGTGACCTTGTTTGTGTGACTCTGTATATAAAAAAGTACAAGCGATATTTACATTATTGCTAAAATAATTTTATAATATTATATATTTACGACCGAAGTTAGACTGTACGTAGGTCATTAATATTATTATATGTATATTTTACATCAACAATATTGCTATAACTTAATTAAAACAACGCTAGAAATGTTTATCGTTCAGTGTTCAGCCCTCTTGCCAAATCTAAAAGTTTGCATAAACGTTTATAAATTATTCATCGGCATTTTCAGACCTCTTTGTGCCATCTCGCGCTAGTTCTGAACTCGGGAGGATTTTCGAGACTTACTTTTGAGTTAATATTAAAGCATTTTCCAGGAAAATGATTTTTTGAATTATACAAAAAGAATTTAATAAATAATAAAACAAATAACGTTAAAATATAACATTAAAAAGGATAGAATAGTAAAACTATCGTAAGCTGATACTATCGTTTCTTATGATTTAAATTTTTTAATAAAAAGAAATGATTAAATAAAGAGACAAGAAGTCTGTACATTTGGCTGTACAAACAGCCAAATGTACAGACTTCTTGTTTCTTTTCTTTTAACTTGACACTGATTGTTTTAAAAATGGTGGCGAAAACATTGAATTTATTTATATTATATTCATATAGGTTAAGTAGCTCATGCTGCGACCGGGTGATAGATGGCTGACCCATTCTAACACTGGTTTTTATTTAATATTCAATCTCCATGTTTCGGTGGACACATTAAAAAAGTGGGACCCCATTAATGTCATGGAGTGATATAAGTCGTGAAGTTGCAGAGATCGTGAGGGTTCCGTGGACGACGTCACATGGCAATCCGTTATCTTAACTCGCCTTACAGCCACATTCACTGTAATCTAAGCGTACCCTGGTACTAAACCGGGATAACGTTAGGAAGAAGAAGATATTAATCGTGAAGTTGAAGAGATCGTGGGGGTCCCGAGGATGACGTCAGATGGCAATCGCTAGTAAGAAGAGATGAGAGAGGCGTGTTTTTTTTATAGCGCTTCTGTAGTGTTCCTCCAAAGCAAACTGGTTTTTTACCGTTTTGTTCTCTGTTATTACACGCTAATACAACACAAGTTAAATTACCTGAACCTCATCAGGACTATATTTTTAATAAAATAAAAATATTTTATTAATGAAAAGTATATCACTCGTGAAGCGTACTCGTTAGACAACCCATCACTAAAACGACGCGAATCAAAATTATGGCACCCCCAAATTAAACGCCTAAATTCAAGTGAAGGTCGTCCAAGTTATAAGAAAGGGAAACATAACCTAATAATTATTATTCATTAAGGCGAAATTCTAACAAAACAAAAGCAATTAACTCCGAGCAGGCTAGGCTTTTGCATGAACTGTGAAAATATTTTGCTATTAACGAGGGCTGAGAGGACACGCTCCGTTGGAAATAGGCTTGGAAAAGCTTGGTAAATGTCGCTCGAGTTAATTAATAGGGAAATAAGTATGAATATGCGAGAAATTTTAACAATACACTAAGATTTCTTTGTTGTTTGAAAACACACACAAACATATGCCCATACACTGACTGACACACAATTTCGCTTATATGGGTACTCTAAATATCGATTAAATTTCTCTACATCTTTTTCACATGTAACGCTCATAAGCCACTTGAGGTATTAGACAGAATATCAGCGCTGAAGAATATGTCGGCAGCATTAACGATGAGGCGGGGCCTTTTTGACGCCAAGGCCAAAGCAATTTGCACACAAATGTGTATATAAAATGTAAAATAGTTTGTCAAACACAATTGTAAATGATAATTTCGATGTCAAACTTTTCTTTCTTTAGTTTTTTCTTTATTTCTTTAAAGTAATATCCATTAACCAATTATAGTGCTAGATAATTACTAGTTAAATTAATATATAAAGCTGGAGAGTTTGTTTGTTTGCTTGAACGCGCTAATTTCTGAAACTACGGTCCGATTTGAAAATTTCTTCCAGTGTTAGGTAGCCCATTTATCGAGGAAGGCTGTATATCATCACGCTGAAATATTACGCAGACGAAGTCGCGGGTAGCAACTAGTATAACATAAATTGTTTTCCAATTAAAAGATTTCGCTAAGCCCAGAAAAGCGTGTTTGCAGAAACGACAAAATTGAACAGCGTTGATCGTAAGCTATTTATTCAGAAAAGATTAATACAGATTATGGTTTGGAGGTAATGGAATTTTTATAAATGTTGCAGGAAAATGGCGAACAAAATTTTTGTCGGCGGCATTTACTTTTTGCACGTTGTATTAGAATTAGATTTGGCTTTATGTTTAATTAAACGTGAACAAGTTATACTTTAAACGTTGTTAATTAAGACTACATAAGTATAGAAATCTATACAAATAAATAACAAGTATAAATGTGGAACGCCCTACCTGAAAATATCAAGCGAGCCCCCTCCAAAAGTTCTTTTAAAAGACAATTAAAAGAGTTGTTTCTGGAGAAACCTTAAAAGCATACAACTAGAACTAAATTAAATTTACATATACTGGTAGGTT
Source organism: Charaxes varanes (assembly GCA_024363005.1). Lineage (NCBI taxonomy): Eukaryota > Metazoa > Arthropoda > Insecta > Lepidoptera > Nymphalidae > Charaxes > Charaxes varanes. The sequence goes on from JANCMC010001028.1 coordinate 894,725, forward strand.
TAGTTTTTCTTCTTAAATATTTTGTTGCACTTTTTTTTGTACGTCCGTGTTTAGGTAAGCTGGCAGAAAATGCTTTTAGCATTAAGCTCATCTAGTTATACAAAGTCCCCAGCCACACTACATGAACATCGAAATGATCATTCAAATGAAGCTATGTTTGGCTCCGGCATAAGATTTGCATCCTTGACAAGTACTGTTAATTACTTAACCATTATAATGATCTTCATAGAGTCTAGATTTCTAGCATGTTAGCTTATAAAATAAATGTGCTAGGCTTTGCGAGCACAGCTCTTTCAGTAACCTTAATTACAGACTTTACTGAATGCCTGACGTCGGGGCAACGACTTCGCATTGAAGAGGTCATCGCCTCTACGTAGCGGAGATTAAACCTGTGTAGCCACCGAGTAAATAAGGAAACCAAAGTAAATTAAACAGCGGACAGACTAATCTTCTTTCGTCTAACATTATACTTTTAATATATGAAACTGAAGAGTTTTTCAGAGCCTATTCAATGCAAACAAACAATCAAACCTTTCCTCTTTATTATATTAGGATACATAAGTACATACATACATAGGACTATATAACACACGGATGTCTGTTCCTAAGGTAGACAAATTAATACCTGTGTTATGGGCAACAGCCGCCTGTTATACACAATTTTTTTTAGATATATAAATACATACATATAGATAATACATCCAGACTCAAGATGGGAATCAAAACCACAACCTACGGAGCGGAAGGCAGGATCATTGCTCACTGCGCCAACGGCCCAGTATATGGATTATATTTGCAAAGGTCTTGAATATTTTATTACTTACAAGACGCAATGATTCCTCACTTTTATATTCAGTACATACGGCTCCGTGGCACATATGGGTTAAGCGTCACAGTATATAAGCTTTGAGCGATTGTTCGCATTACATAAGGGTCGCTTTACCACTGCCTCGAAATTACCTTGACCTATTTAGGTCAGTTATATCGAGTGTTAAGCTGTTTGCCGGCTTTAGAGAGAGGCCAGGGGGAAGTATCGATATCGGGATTGTCCGACTATGTTGGAACCCGTCCAGGGTCCTTCCTCATGAGCTCGTGAACACGCGAGTTTAAAGCAGCCGTTTGTTAAATTGAATTCCGCTAACGTAATTCTAAATTTAAAAAATATTGTAGACGTTTTGGAAGGCTAGAAATTTAATAACCGGTTCAATTAGGAACCACCTTTTTTCGAAAGTCAGTGAACAATGAAGCACATTTAAAACTACAGGTATGGATTTAAATACATTTATACAATAGTGAGGTTGCTGAATGAACGGCGTTCGAGTCACGCGACGCTATAACCGATTACATAAGAACCCCAGTTGCTAGCGCTGCGATAGTTTACTTGTTTGCAGCAAAAACACGCTTGACATCTTAATTTTATCGCATTCAATTGTAATAATCTTTAATATGTACACTGAAAGCCGATTTTTAATCGACTTCAAGTACTTTATTTAAGGAGGTTCTCAATTCGACTGTATGTTGCTTCTTGTAAATGCATACGTTACACGATTACTCCGCCATTTATGAACCGATTTTGATGATTCTTTTTTGTTTGACAGACCATACTTTAGAGGTGGTCCCGTATAAATTTTATCAAAATCGGTCAAGCGATTTTTGAGAAATCAACGAAAGTTTAAAAATGTATGTACATATGTATCGTTACACGTCGATGACGTTTTCGTTTACTCCAAAACTCACCTGTAATTAGAGCAGTGCGTTATTTGGCCTTTCCATATCTTATGTAGACAAAATAAATCTACTTTTCACTAAAAATTTAAAAATGAACTATTTTTAGATAAAAAGAAAACCGCTCGAAAGTGACGAATTATTTTTGGCTTTATAGTTCCTTGACGTTTTTTGAAAGCGTTTTTCTTTTTTTTTAATAATTCATTGTATCAAGTTTTCGCACATTATATCTTAAATATGAATATTAGGCAACGCATGTTTTGGCCATTAAAAAAAAGTACAGTATTCCGTAGGCGTGGGTAGTCATTTATAATAAGACAAACTGCCTGACTGAGTGATCATTGTCACATTTAAAACATAAAAATCGAATTTCAAAATAATTTGAATAATACTGAATGTGTTGGCTTAAACTATATAACAATTTGTACTAGAGGTATAGAAATCCAAGTTTCAAGCCAAACGCAAGTTAGTTCGCCGTTCGAATTTATTTATTAATAAACTGTTTAATCATCAAAATTTCATTTTAATTTAATTTTGATAGTCCCTTAATATTTATTTTATTTATTATATACTGACTAAGTGTCATTGTTACTGATACATCAATTACCGTAAACTAGTCATTTTGTTGTATAACTAATTCTTCCGTGAGTCGGAAACGCTAGGAAAAAGAAGAAGAAAACTATAATCAGTTTTCTCTTTTGTAAAATGAAGCTGCATGACTGAGAAAGTTTCTCCAGCCAATGATTATCTTCCTTTTTAGGATTCCGTAATCATAATAGGAATGCTAATTGTTGCCCTCTGTACGCCCATTCGTCTGTCCGCTCGCAATATGGCCTCACCATTAGGATTTTATGAACTAATAGCGGACCCGGCAGACGATGTCCTGCCCGAACGTTGGGCTACTTACTATTTACTTCTATTATCGTTCTCGTTCCCGCTCCCGTTTCCATTCCCGTTTTCGTTCTTGTCCCAGTCCCCGTTCCCGTATTATTAGAAATAAAGAATTACTACGAATCGTTTCCGCTTTGTGCAGCGATAATAAAGTCCAAATTGACTCTTTGGCGTTAGGAACACACCTATATTGCTTAGACAGCAGTGAGTGCTTATAATTTAATATGAACTTTATCGTATAGCAATAAAGTTTAAACTGTCTCTATATTTTAGTTAGAAAACATTTATATGGGAAAAAGAACTTGAACGAACATAAAAAAAAAAGAATCTGTAAATTAGATTCAGTCGTTGTTGAGTTATGCGCTTACCAACCAACACATTTTGAGATTCATTTTTGTATATATAGATTAGATTCACTGGATTTTTTTATGTTAATGGAACTTGCTAAAAAACTCATTACGGATATTATTTTGAGTAACATTGGGCAACAACTTTTGAAGTTATTTTGCATGTCCGCATCTGATTTTCGGTATCTTAAATCAGATGATCCCTTTTACATAAGCGTGTATTGACACGCTCTTGGCCACTTTATTTAATATTTCTGAGAAAAACACATTGAAACAGTTCTTGATTAGATCCAAACCCGCTGGGTTATTTTTGCACCCACTCCTTTACTCTCAGCCACAAAACTGGACTATGACATTACTGCCTGAACAATATTTTTCTTTCATTTTGCTTTATGATAAAAAGTAAACGATCAGACGCCGTATGTTATAACTTACTACCGATTTCCTTGAAAAATAGCTTAAAATAAGTTTGCCACAATTTTATTTAGATCTTCAGAGGTTAATTTTATATAGTAATAATAATATGCGTAAACAAATACTTATATTGTTTTATGAACTAAAATTGTTATTATATTGTTTTATTGTTTTTCGTAGCGGTCTCGATACACACATTTTTTTGTCCATGGTGGATATATTGGAGGTTTTTATTTATCGACTCTACATTTTTATAGTAAAAAAACTTTAAAAGCCTAATTTTTTTATAGCATAGTTGTCATAAAAAATAGGTTTTTAAAGTATCCGTTACATACAGACTTTATATTTATAGACTTTGTGTCTGTTTCATTAAATTTACTGAAAAGGATGTTTGATGCGGTTAATCGTTTTTTTTTTGCAGCGTCCCGAAGGGGAACTGCATTCAAACTAAAATGACCTTTTCCACAAGATTAGTTTGGTATCTTCCACTTCAGAATAATAGAAACAATTATAAATACCATCATAACGATGAATTATGACGGTTTAGTCGTACATTGTCGTTAGCACGTCGAAATATCGTAAACATCCTAAACACACGTATTCATGTGTAACCACGATCTAAGACATAATTGCCGTGATTTGAGCAATAGCTAAAGACAGTGATTGCCCGCGCTTATTGGCCATTAAAAACATAAAACTTCCAGTGACTTTTAGTCGGTAGTAGACTGACTGGTCCATCGTCTTAATCGATATCAGTCCAAACTTATCCGCTGTTAAACTTTAGCCTATATACGATTCTTGTATATAGCTTGATGCTTGTATATTCTACCAGGTTTAGCAATTTCACGTTCCAGAGAGAAGGACGTCCTTCACTGCTAAACTCCATAATAAAAAATTAGAGATAAATAAGAAAATCTATATCTATACTAATGTATAAAACTGAAGAGTTTGTTTGTTTGTTTGAATGCGCTAATCTCAGAAACTACTGGTCTGATTTGAAAAATTCTTTCAGTGTTAGGTAACCCATTTATCGAGGAAGACTCTGGGCTACATATCGCCATGTTAAAATTGAATCTATTTTTCTTTAACTAATTTAACGCAAAAAAAATTCACCTAATTACGCGTCGACGAAGTTACGGGTAACAACTAGTATTAGATAATTTGGATGCATCGAGTTTGTAACATAAAACATCGATACGAGAGTTAAATTTCGAGGCGATTCTAGTAACGTTCTTTCCATGATTTTGGAAGGGCACGCAAGGTCGCGAAGTGATACCAATCGATTATAATTTTAGGGTTCTTCAAAGAGGCGATTCATTCGGTATTTCAAATTTCAGCTAACAATTTATATAAACATGTTTTTTTCCTCACCTTATCGCATGTGCGTAAGTACTTAGGATATTTAGTACCCAATTAATCATGAATGTTACGCGTATTGCGTTGTTAAAATAACTCAATATTTTCCTTATTCGTCCACAGAGGATGCTGTTCGCGTGGCTGAGTTCTGGAACGGAACTGTCTGATGCGCCATCGACACGACAAGAAGAAGATTTCTAGAACCGTCAAATTTTGACGACAAATAGATTACAATGTTCTCGAGTATCTACTATTGCCAAACCATTTAATATTTCCGCAGAAATTAACGTTTTTATAGCAAAAAAGAACATAGTATATTTAAGGATTAAAATTCACTCTAAAACACTGGAAGTTGTCATACAAAATTTAAAAGGAATAAGAAAAATATGTAATCTATACTTAATTTAGGTTCCCATCATCTGTATCTGTGTGTATGTTGTTTACTGGAACGCGATAATCTCAGGAACTACTGGTCAGATTTCAAAAATTGTTTCACTGTTAGATAGCCCATTTATTGCGGAAAGCTATAGGCTATATATCATAATGCTAAAATGGAATCTATATTTTCGCAAACGTCATGTGTGACAAATATGTTCCCCTTTAAAAATTCTAAATTCTAAATAGTACGCGACAGCATATGTCTATATTTTAAGGCTGGCTCAGTATTGGGGACTGGATGGAAAGGCTCGGCCGGATTCCCAGTTCCCCTCCATTGAGACGAAGCGGGAGTGCCCAGGGGTTTTAGTTGGTCGGGGCGATCCCCTTCTGGGACGCTCCGACCGGGTATCTGTTGAGCAGATTCCCCCTGGGGAAAAAAAATATATAACCTATAACCTCAGTATATACGATGTGAATCTAATTTTACGCGGACAAAGTCGCGGGTACAGCTAGTCCGTATATAAAGATTTAACCCAGCAAATAAGATTCGTATCTAGACGCTTAAAAATCCTGTTTTAACGCCTAACGCTATTACGTAATAAAAATGTCCACGGGAATATTATACTCGAGAAATCAAGTAATCTCTCTCACGGACGCCTTCCACACATTTTTCATCTCTTGCGCGAGAACGTAATTTTAAAATCGTATATTTTCATTCCGACTGAGCCAGTATTACCTGGCCGTGAGTTTAATTTAAATGAATAATACTTACAAAATATACCCGTTAGCGTGTGTAATTACACAGTTTGTTTATTGCTTTGTAAAATGATCGTTTTAAGGGTTCCGTAGTCCTACATTCTAGTTGAGGGCATTAGAGGTCGAGGCAGATAACCCACGCGATGGACCGACCATATTATGACCGCTGCGGGCTGTCCCTTATATGAGTGCACTAAACTATCGGATAACAGAGAGAAATCTCCCAGGGGGTGGATCTTTCTTTATCTGTCCGATAACCACTGGCAGTGAAGGTGAGTGTTAGTGATCACTATAAAGAACACGCTCTTAAACCTACACCTGGGTCACAAGTCCCGGGCACTGCTATGGTTCATTCCTCTGCAACGCCATGGACCCGGCACACGCGCGGTGAATCCATGGAATGCTAGGAAATTCGTCTCGTCTCTAGGTCATCACTGATGTCGAAGGCAACTTGCTTGATCAGCCGTTTAGCCGGCGCTGTTCAACTAACTTTCCGAATAATATTCAGCCATTTGAACAAACTTGACGAGTCTGTTCAAAATTTAAACAAAAAATAACCAAGAATTCTAACTTATCTGTTTTCAACAGGATACAGATAGGTTGTTTGTTTAAATCCAAAAAAAGTCTTTCAAATAATAAAAGAATAAGTTGCAGTGTTTTAGCCGTTTGGTAAAGAGGCTAGGCTATTAATTGAACAGCTGAATAAGTTAGTTGGCTGCGATATATTTATTACTATTCGATATTCGGCTGAATATGAACTTTGATTTTTGTGTTACCGATTCGATCATTAAGCACTCGTTAGTACCGTTTGTGTCCAGCCGTGGACTCCATCAAGTTATAGGCAAAAAGGATGGAATTTCCCATTTTATGTCCAACCGTGGACTTCATCAGGCTCTAGGCAAAAAGGATGGAATTACCCATTTTATGTCCAGCCATGGACTTCATCAGGCTGACGGTAAATAGAAAGAAATTGCCTATTTAACGTCCAGTTGTGGACTTCATGAGGCTGAAGACAAATAGGAAGGAAGTATCCATCTTATGTTTAGCAGTGGTCTTTATTAGACTAAAAGTGAAAAGGAAGAAATTACCTACATTACCTACATTATGTCCAGCCGTGGACTACATCAGGCTCAAGAAAAATAGGAAGGAATTACCTATCTTAACAACCGGTGACAGGGCAGCAACAGCATTCAAGGTCACCACGAACCATCGCCATTCCCTCAACATATTGCACCATCACCACTGCCACCTCCAGACGGCACCACCTGGGAAAGAGCTGTCATTTAGCATATACAGTAACTGTACCGAAGATATCATAGCCTCAATAGCTCAACGATACAAGGTATGGACTGAAATCCGCAAGGTACCAGGTTCAAGCCCCACTGCCGTTGGGGCTTTAGCCATACAAGCTTTTAAGTTAAGTTTATAAGGGGGGGGGGGGGTTGGGATATTAGACAAACCTAAAAAGTATTCCTAATATTCTTAAAAAAAAACCGGTGGCCGCGATTTGAATCGATCGCGCGTGTAAAAAAAGTGCATGAACAAAGCATAAAGTATACATTTTTTTTTAATTGGATAGTAAGACGAAGAATACTTTATGCCAAGTATTGGCATAGACATCTGCACAACCAGAAACCTGGCTGATACATTGCTGGCCTTTCAAGAGGGGCTGAGGCCACCGGGAATTCTCACAAACGCGACAACAATGCCATCACTTGAAGTGGCAGCATTGCCGTCACTTTACGCCGACCTTCTGTAAGAAAGAAGTACTGCTGGGTACCAGTACCTCTGGGTGGACGCGCCGGTTCAATTCCGCAGACCAAAAGAACTGCAAGCGTGGCGCTACCTCTAATTAAATGCTATTCCTGGTACTCTTTAAAAAAATCTTTAAGACCGACAACGCAATTGCGCGTAGTTGGGAAAGTATGTTACTTAACCACACTAGATTATAATAGCGTGATACCGAAGGTCGCCTTTTGCAATGTACAGGTAACTAGCTGTGCCCGCGATGTTTTTTACTATGAAAGATTTTTCAAATCGGTCCAGTTGTTTCTGATATTAGCGCCTTCAAGCGTTCTAACAAAAAACCAATGAACAAACTCTTCAGCTTTATATTAGTATAGATAAGTGCTGATAAATATAAAAAAAATACCGTAAAGAAGAAAACCTAATACGAATCCCCCGAGAAAATAACGAAAACGTCTACATAATGATAAAATCCATCCAAACATTACCCATTAGTGGAAGAGAAAAAGGTTTTTAATTGCCTAACGAACCAATTTTGGGTATACGGGCTATAAAATTTATTCCCCCACATTTATTTGAGAATTGGTGATAAATCATAATGAATTTTTTATGACATACCTTTTGGGTGTCTCGTTGAAATTTATTTTACGAGATACCGAATTTTTTATTTAATTATAATCCATAGCTAATTGTAGAGACAGATTCGGATGAAGGCAGTAAATGACGATAAAAGCGAAAAGTCATCTTACAAGAAATTTCGAAAACCCCGGGACGTACAAAGAAATAATTCGGCAGAGAGGTATGTTATATACGTAGTTAGAGCGCTACGTCACCGAGACGCCATGACGACGTCGACGGCTACGTATCCAAACGATTCGTATTAAAATTTAGAACAGTATCTCACTTGGCGACGGTTTGGCGACGTTTAGATCTGCAGTCGAATTGGGCTGGCGCGTCCGGGTAACAGTACCTCTTTCTCACATGTCTCAATATCGAGGAAGGCTTATAGGCTGTATATCATCACGTTGAAATAGTTTATTTTTCACCAAATTTTACTCGGATTTACAAAGTTCACTCCATTCCCAGCAGTTACATTCTTTCATAATAACTTATACAAGCTATTACCCGCGACTTCTAGTGTAGCTTAAATTAAAAGGTTCTAATATGGGCTCTTCTCAGTGCAGGGCGCGTTGGAACCCTCGTAAATTAGTCTTTAAATCGTAAATAGAAAACTTATATATGTTTCGATTAAAGTACACGTAGGTACCTTAATGTAAGCGTCTAATGTATAATTCCAAGATTTTTGTGTGAACTACCCGTGTGTTTTTATTTATGTAGATAAAATTGTCAATGGCTCTATAACAACCGGTGTTTTTAACTCTTTAACGTCACTTAATAAATTCGCATCGACACCATCTTGTTTGATCAGGTGCGCACGCGCCGCGAGTCCACCAATAGCGACGTCGCGTTTCAATATCGAACAATATATTTGGACGTGTCAAAGTAAATTAGATTAATTTTTATCTAGAACAGTAAATATAAAATGTACATGTACCTGAGGAGAAAGTCAGTTTTGTCAGAATTATCACGTGCCCTGTGCATTGTTTTATTACCACGCTGGCTGATAATCTGATAGATAGTCTCTTTACAACATTTTGGGAAGTGTAAAATTTTCAAATAACGTTAGATAGCTAGGCGATTAACTGTTACAGTTGTATCTATCATATTACCTAAATCTTCTTCCTAGTTTTATCCGGATATAGTACCAGGGTCCGCTGAGATTGCAGAAGATGGGGTTGTGGGGCGAGTTAAGCTAACTGACTGCCGCCTGACGTCATCCCCGGAACTCATAACGCTAATCGGAACCCACTATTTTAAACGCCTTTCGATATAGAAAGAAGTCGGATATTAGAAAATCAGTGTTAGAACCGTTCAGCCATCTATCACCCGGCCGCGGCAAAAACTACTTAACATAGCCTTCGCCCGCAATGAATTCTTTATGTTACAATTTAAAAGTACTATTTTTTGTGAACCCTAATTATTTTACTAAAAGTAAAGTAGCTTACGTTACTCCTTAAAACATCTACCAATAAGTCCTGCCGAAATCGATCCAGACGTTTCAGAAATTACCCGTAAGAAATAGGCAAAAATGATTTTAATTATACAAATCTTCTCTTAACAATAAGGAACACTATCAAAAAATTATCTTTATATGGAAGCCAATCATATTTATATGGAAGAAGAAGAACTAAACTGACCTAACTTAAAAAAGTTGAGTTTTTGGAATTCGTAAAAAACGTTTTGTCATTTTCACTGTTTCTTTTAACTAGCACAGAATGTATGGGAAAAGTGACATAACGCCCATATCTTTTGGTTGTGTTCACTTGGAGAGTTAATTTTTTCACAAATTCAAGGGACCGCAGATTTCAGTATATGGTATTAATTTTAAATTTTTAGGTCTTCCCATTCCTGAGAAAAAGAGTCTTAACAGACGGACAACGAAGTGATCCTATAAGGGTTCCTTTTTTCCTTTTGAGGTACGGAACCCTAAAAAACAAATATTCTAATACGTTTCGGCCTCGAACTCGTTATATGCGTTTACAATCTATCGTAAAGAGTAACTATCTATCGAGTGCATGTTAAAACCTTATATAAGGCTCGTACGAAACAAACAGGTATTTCCTACTTGCCAAATTGAGTGCGTTTACAAGTATATCGCACGCTTAGTTATAAAATGACCGATTACGTTTTAGGTCTAAAGAGAGTTAGTGATACAGGCAGCATCGTTTCAACGTCCTCTATCTGCCATTTTAAAAACTATTTCGATATCTCCATCCGACACTGATGTACAGCTATTTTAGTATTGTAACGCAAATAAGTTTTAGTTAAAAAGATAAAAAAATAGTAAACAATTCAATATCGTTTATCACTTCATTAAATATTATTAAAATGAATAATGACTATTTTTATCGGTGACGTGAAGGAGATGAAATGACAAAACTTTATTTTTTTTAATTTCCCAAAAATCTGCCTTTTTAAGTTAGGTCAGTTTATGGTTAAGCGTGCGATTTTCTGTAACATCTGTATGCGTAACAATGTTATAAAAATAATAGAGTTACCCATAGGCCGGCTACACATCTGCGAGCACTAGGTAGTTTCAGTTGTACATGGGTTTCGGTAGCCATTCTGGTGACTGCACGTTTGCCCCTTGTTATATAAAATATAGTCAAAATCGAGTATAACGACATCGGTTACAGCGTCTGATCGGTTATAACGACTAAATAGTAAGGTCTCCTAAGGACTAATGCCCATTTCAAGACAAACACTTATTGATAATTAGTAAACATATTGGTTATTACAACATCGGTTAGGGCGACGAACCAACATTGTTGTCCCTAGTTTTTTACCAAAAATGAAAAGACGAAAAGCTTTGCAATTTCACCTTGAACTAAATAACGCATACGCGTAGCATATATATATATATATATATTATGTTACAAGCGGGCAAACGAGCAGGCAACAGGCACCGAAGTGGATGTTTATACTGAAATTCGTAACGTACACGATACATTTATATTCAAATGATAAATATAGATTATGTATATGTTTACAGTCGCAGCCAGAGCAACTTAACTTAGCGATCGACTCAAATGCCGACCACTGATTAGGCCACGACCTCCTCTGTTTCCCGTGACTTCATCCACGTAAAATTGCCACAGCCCTCAGACGTTTTTAATGTTGCACTAACAAAAATGTGTATGTGTTTATATATTTCTAAGAAATTTTTGTATATAACATGCGTCTGTTACCTATAACACAGGCATTAAGTTGTCTACCTTAGGAGCAGACTTCCGTGTGTCATATAGTCCTGTATATATTTCGATATTGAAAAACGTAATATCAATTAGATACCTCTAAACCCGTCGCCAGAAATCGTGGTAAAGCAAGTGCCTTAATGTAATAGGGCGACGAGATCCCTGTCGTTAGTTCTCAGATCTCAACCGTACTGCTTGAACTCTAGAGCCACTTGACTTCAAAGGCCAGATAATTGGTGTAAGCTTGGAATACGAGCACTGCAGAACGCAGCCAACTGATGTGATATGACAACAATACATGATAATCATTTTACACGCATACGCACACGCACGCGCACACACACACACACACACGCACGCGCACGTGCACGCACGTACGCACGCACGCACGCACGCACGTACGCACGCGCGCTCACATAAAAAGTATTCTCATACTTTGACGTAATCGCCCATAAAATTAAGTGTTAATAAGTAAATAATAGAACTTCTTTATTTATTAAGACACCATATTTATGTTATATTAACTAATAGTGTGGTCCTGTTATGGCCTTAGTATGAAGTAATATATTGTAACACTAACTGATTTTTGTAACACTGTGGGACGACCAAATAAAAAGAAATAATCCCCTATCATATTCGGGAGATGTTTTTAAATAAATTTAAACCTTATATAAAACGTTAACTCATACAAAAATCCTGTTATAATATAAAGGATTATTGGAATGATGATAATGCTTGGGAATAAATTGCTCTAACCAAATATGACTTACTAGCGGACCAGTGCTAGAATGGGTCATAATTGTAACAAATATTATTTATTGGTGTATTCTGCTACTATATTTACTCAATGCCTTAATGAGTACATTAATTAAAGCCTAAAGAACTTGTCTGGTTGACAAAAGTACAGTCTCAGAGGTCTACCTCACCGAGACACCATGGCGACGTTGACAGCTACGTATCCAAACAATTCATATTAAAATTTAAGAGAGGTAACTCACTTGGCGACGGTTTGGCGACGACGCCAAATTAGAAGCGTAGCCACGACTACTACTGGCTACTCATTTGGCAACCGTAATCAATGAAAGCTGCATTAAGGCGCTTAGATTCATGATTGATAAATATGGCGTACAGTTGTGGCGCCACACACCGGCAACAAAGTGAATAGAACGTGGACAAAAATCTCGAATTCAATTAACTATCTGCTTACTGTGATTTATTATGGTACGAAATAATCTACATATTAATATAATACAGCAATAAAATACAATTTTAGTTCCTGATTTGGTAGTAAACCTTTTACATATATAAAAAGATGTAAACACCGTCAGTGATACGTAGTTTGGCACTCATTAAAAGTGATGTACAAGGCTAATTTTTGGATAACAGCGTATGCTGTATATCTTGCAGCAAAGAGTTTATCGTTAGATCTTTATTAATCCTTACTCTTGTACTCAACTTTTCGAATATCGTGGTTGTCTTGCCGATGCGGTTATTAAATTCAAAATGAAGTAAAATGTATGGAGGGGCAGTCGAACCACGGTAGCAGAAATAAAGACAATATAATATTCAGAACAATATATCAAAAACTATCCATTACAAGTTGTACCTAAATAATGTTAATAATAAAAACAATGTGAAAACAAAGAAAGAAAGAAAAAGTATTATTAGCATGAATTAGTGCACTGTATGACATGTAAAATAAAGAAAACTAATATCTAAATTAAAACTAGAAACTTAATAAGCAAAGGTACATAATATAATATATTATATATCCGGCCCGAAGGACCACGATGTAGGGGCTGGTTTCCGTACAGAATTATTTATATATAGTTGTGATAAAATTAAAGACGTCTTGAATGGTTGTTTGGTGAATTGTTAAATGGTTAATGTGTGGCGACCAACTCAATAATTTATTATTTATACTAATATGTTACCAATGTAAAGCGCTAGTCATGCACAATATCTGAACATATGCCAATGCGGTGCTTTGCTCGTACATATACAAAGTATAACGCAGTGCATAACCAACTTAAAGAGAAATCTACTCAGTAAGTTTATTAATTTTCAGTAGGTGCCGTGTCGTAGCCAACAACGATTTGCTACACAGAGAATTTCAACTCAACTAATCAAAAAATACCGTGCGATAATAGCGGCACACTTAATTTTGTCCACGATTTTCTAAAAGGCCACCAGTGTGCGCCGTCTTGACCCAAACAAGTTACTATTTAGAGGTCCAACGTTGCCATAAACGGCGCGACCGTAGTCTATCTGCCCAGTGACGCAGACCTCATAAATACACCGCCACCTTAAGTAGAACACGTTCTATAACAGTTATGTACTATTAAGGCAAGTTTATTTTTCTAAACAATAGACATACATCTTTGAACTTCTACTATCTAACAATCATGCAAAACAATTTATATATATATTAAATATTTCATTTTACACATGGACCAATACAACGCCTAAATACACTGAACACAAATAGAACCTGAAAGTCATATTTTTATCATACACAACTAACAGTCTTTTTACGTCTTTGGAACGACAATGTTTGTATGATAAACGTTTTATTTGCGTTCTTTGCTTAAATGATATTCTATTCACTATAAAGTTACTACATAATATGTTAAAATGTAACTTGGACATATTATGTAGTGTATGTAATATATAAGTGTAGGTAATTAAAATCCAACGAGTAATTTAAAGACCCATTTTCTTCCACCTAGACCCATCTAAACCCCTTAAAAATATTTGTGAAAGACTAATTGTAACATGATTTAAGACATATTTTATCGGTGACTGTTAAGTGTCTTATAGAAAAACAATATAAGTGCTATAGAAAATATGGCATTACTGGTGTAAATGGCATCAAATTCATAATTTATTGCACGCAGGCAATCATAGACTGACCGATTAAGTTTTACGTCTAAAATGAGTTAATGATACAAGCAGCTTTGTTTCAACGATCCCTGTCAGCCAATCCAAGAATTATTTCGATATCTCCAACACTGAGATACAGCTGTGCTTGTCATTTAACTAAAATAAGCTTTCAGTTAAAAGGACAAACTAATAGAAAAAGGTCATTAAAATAACAGTTTCATATATTATTAAAACTATTACTAAAATACATTAATTATTATCGAACTATAAGCGGAATAAGTCGACGTAATAAACGAGACAACGTTTTTAGCAATTTCTTAAAAATCGGCTTTTTCGAGGTAGGTCAGTGTAAGACTAAACGTGCGATTTGTTAAAATAGAAATGGTGTTATGGGAATCGCTATTAAGTATTTGACAATATAAATAGATTTAAACCAATAAACAGATAATATTAGCCAGTTAATATTAATATATTCGAATATACAATTTCCATGACACTTTATCACAAATGATAAAAAAAGACACTTTTATATGAACATGAAAAGATAATAGACATGAGATTACAATGAAAAAAAAAATGTAATCAAGAATCAAAACAACCATATAATATTCTACTTAAACAATAACAACTACTCTAGTGTACATATATAAGAATAAATTATTGTCTCTCGATATGTGATTATTATGCATAAACCTCCTTACAAAATAAATTAAAATCAGGGGCCAGATAGCGTTTTTGTGAAGACTAGATTGTTTAATAATTTAAATAACTATGGTACATAAATGAAAATATAAAAAAATGTAAATTTTTAGTCTTAGAGGAGGGCTACAGACTTGTTAAAGCGATATTATAATATTTGTAAATATAATTTTTTTTTTTTTAGGTACAGTTACTGCCAAAATATAAGTGTGTATTTACACATTAAAAAAATATTTTGGTATCAGTTGGCTGTTACCTATAACACAGTTATTATGTTACCTACCTCAGGAGCAGACAACAGAGTTTATAGTCGTATGTATTTGTTTATAAATCCGCATATTATATATGCTTACAATAAAAAGTGTATTGCCAATTAAAATATCATTCCAATTTTAAATAAATACAACTATGAATTATGTATGTCGCAGGCAAGCTATCTTAACTATCTTAATCAGCCATTCAATCAAAAGCCTAGCCACTTTACTAAACGGCGCCGTTCAACTAACTTCCTGAATGATATACAGCCATTTGACCAAACTTGTCTAAACTGATACAAGTTTAAACAAAAAAATAACCTATCTCTTTTCAACTGGAGTACATGAACTTAACGAGTGTTAAAAACATATAGGTTAAATGGTCTTAACCTTCTTGGTAAGTTTTTTGTTTACATCCAAAAAATCTTTTTGGAATATCATTCAGGAAGTTAGTTGAACGACGCCGTTTAGTAAAGAAGCTAAGCATTTAATTGAACGGCTGATTCAGCTAGTTGGCTGCGACATATATAAAGAAATAAACGTAAATATTAATAAGATTACACCAACCAGACTTTGATACTTTGGAAGATAACCTATTTTAATTGTGTGAAAAATCTCACGCTATCTGGCCTTCGGCTAACACTTTATATGGGTTTCCTCGCTCTAATCATGTCTTCAGAAACCTCAAAGAGTTTCGTCTCTTCCTCCTTATGAAAGGAGTAGCTGGAGTTATATTCGGTGCAGTCGCGGTAAAACTTGCCGGTGATCCCCTCAATGCTGTAATCCGTAGCAGTGAACACGACGGTTTCCGCGCCCTGGAAACAAATACAACTAGAGTGCGTAGTCTAAAATTAATTAATTGACCTTGGAGTGCGTGGTTTTGTTTACAAAAAAAATTACTGCACGCAAAAGCAAGCGTTGCAATTAATATTTACTTTTACAGTTTAAGAAATTGGATTTTTGTGGAGGGGCGTGGATTTTTAGACAGTACATTGGTGAGTAAGTATATAAGTAGCCAGATTTTATGTATTGTGAAATGTAGACATTTTTAAAATAATGATTTTTTAACGTATTTTATACCTCCACGT